>BQNB010019861.1:0-55947 GCA_026074375.1 Tanacetum coccineum | reverse complement strand
GGAGCTTCGTAGCCAAACCACTATAAATCATTGTGTCATCGGTTTGATCTTTCTTATCTTTACTTGTTCACATAAGTCGATAATCAACGTTTTGATTTAAAATGGTAAAAACTATTCAAACCCCCCCCCCCCATCTAGTTTCCAGAGTTAGTTTTTTAATGTTTTCGGCCATTTTTTGCGTTTTCAGCCATTTTCTTACGTTTTCGCTCGTTTTTTACGTTTTCGTTCGTTTTTTTATGTTTCCGGCCCTTTTTTTATGTTTTCGGCTGTTTTTTACGTTTTCGTCCAATTTTTACGTTTTCGTCTGGTTTTTTACGATTTCGTCTGGTTTTTTACGATTTCTTTTGTTTTTTTACGTTTGCGTCCGTTTTTTACATTTTCGTCCGGTTTCGTCCAATATTGTACGTTTTTGTCTGTTTTAGCACGTTTTCGTCTGTTTTTATGTTTCCGCTCGCTTTCTTACGTTTTCATCTGTTTTCTTACGTTTTCGTCAGTTTTCTTACTTTTTCGGACGAAAATTTAGAAAAACAAATAAAATGGACGAAAGCGTAAAAACTTGCGAAAACGGATCTTACTTTTACGAACGAAAACTTAAAAAAGGGACAAAATGGAGGAAAACGTAAAAAACGTGCGAAAACATAAAAAGACGGACGCAAACGTAAAAAGACGGACGAAAACGTAAAAAAGGGCAAAAACATAAAAAAAGGACAAAAACATAAAAAAAACATACGAAAACGTATAAAAACGGACGAAAACGTAAAAAATTGGACGAAAACGTAAAAAACGTGCGAAAACGTAAAAAACGTGCGAAAACGTAAAAAACGAATGAACACGTAAAAAAACGTACGAAAACGGACAAAATCGTACGAAAACGTAAAAAAGCGTAGGAAAACGTAAAAATGACAAAAACGTACGAAACCGTAAAAAACATACGAAAACAGACGTAAACGGACAAAATCGGACGAAAACGTAAAAAAACAGACGAAAATGTAAAAGAACGGTAAAAAACGTTCAAAAACGTAAAAAAACGTTAGAAAACGTAAAAAAACGGACGAAAACGTAAAAAAAGGGGCGAAAAAACCACACAAAATTATAAATAAACAGACGAAAACGTAAAAAACGGTCGAAAACGTAAAAAACGGCCGAAAACGTAAAAAACGGTCGAAAATGTAAAAAAATGTACGAAAACGTAAAAACAGAGGACATCGTAAAAAATGGAAAGAAAACGTCTCTAAATGTACAAAAATGTCAAAAAACTTATAAAACATATTAAAACGTACTAAAACGTACTAAAACATATTAAAACGTACTAAAACGTACAAAAACGTATAAAAACGGAGGAAAACGTATGAAAACTTAAAAAACGTATGAAAACATACTAATCGAAAATAATAATACGTGCTAGAAAGCAGGAACAATGAAGGGCAAATAAAGATATCAAATAAATAAGATTCGCCTGGTAGCCCATTTATCCCATCAGTGCCTGTTTTGACCCGTGCCCGTTTGTTTTAGCCCGTACCCGTTTTGCCATCTCTACTGGCATCGTACCAGCGCAATAACATTGGTTGTTTCTTTTTAACTATTTGTGGTTTCAGGTGTTAAGAATGAAGATGCTAAATGAAGTCTCATGCATTGCAGTCATTTCCTGTTATCTGAAGATCATTTGTACTATTTAAAACAATGTTGTATTGTTTATTTTTATGCTTCTGCTGAATGTTTAAACAATTTATTATTTCCTAATTCAAGTGATCAATTTTTCTTAAAACGTCTCATATAGAGGTCGTTCTGTATTGCTTAGAAGTATGATAATCATGAAGTCACACGCCCTCGGTTGCCATTATACTCAGATATTTTGGGGGTGTGACATCTTACTACATTAGTTGTTCAACGGATGAGTCGAGATGCTATCTTTCTACATTAGTTGTTCAATGGATGAGTCGATATGCTATCGTTTTACATTAGATGTTCAACGGATGAGTCGGTATGCTATCGTTGTACATTCGACATTCAACGGATGAGTCGATATGTTATCATTGTACATTTAACGTTTAACGGATGAGTCAATATGTCATCGTTGTACATTAGATGTTCAACGGAGGAGTCGAGATGCTATCGTTGTACATTAGATGTTCAACGGATGAGTCGATATGCTATCTTTGTACATTAGATGTTTAACGGATGAGTCGAGATGCTATCGTTGTACATTAGATGTTCAACGGATGAGTCGATATGCAATCGTTGTACATTAGATGTTTAACGGATAAGTCGATATGTTATCGTTGTACATTAGATGTTCAACGAATGAGTCGATATGTTATCGTTATACATTAGATGTTCAACGGATAAGTCGATATGTTATCGTTGTACATTAGATGTTCAACGGAGGAGTCGAGATGCTATCGTTGTACATTAGATGTTCAACGGAGGAGTCGAGATGCTATTGTTGTACATTAGATGTTTAACGGATGAGTCGAGATGCTGTCGTTGTACATTAGATGTTCAACGGATGAGTCGATATGCTATCGTTGTACATTAGATGTTTAACGGATGAGTCGATATGTGATCGTTGTACATTAGATGTTCAAAGGATCAGTCGATATGTTATCGTTGTACATTAGATGTTCAACGCAGGAGTCGAGATGTTATCTTTGTACATTAGATGTACAACGGATGAGTCGATATGCTATCTTTGTACATTAGATGTTCAACGGATGAGTCGAGATGCTATCGTTGTACATTAGATGTTCAACGGATGAGTCGATATGCTATCGTTGTACATTAGATGTTCAACGGATGAGTCGATATGCTATCATTGTACATTAGATGTTTAACGGATGAGTCGATATGTTATCGTTGTACGTTAGATGTTCAACGAATGAGTCGATTTGTTATCGTTGTACGTTAGATGTTCAACGGAGGAGTCAAGATGCTATTGTTGTACATTAGATGTTTAACGGATGAGTCGATATGATATCTTTGTACATTAGATGTTCAACGGATGAGTCGAGATGCTATCGTTGTACATTAGATGTTCAACGGATGAGTCGATATGCTATCGTTGTACATTAGATGTTTAAAGGATGAGTCGATATGTTATCGTTGTACATTAGATGTTCAACGGATGAGTCGATATGTTATCGTTGTATATTAGATGTTCAACGGATGAGTCGATATGTTATCGTTGTACATTAGATGTTCAACGGAGGAGTCGAGATGTTATCGTTTTGCATTAGATGTTCAACGAAAGAGTCGAGATGCTATCGTTGTACATTAGATGTTCAACGGATGAGTCGAGAGGCCATCGTTGTACATTAGATGTTCAACGGACGAGTCGATATGCTATCTTTGTACATTAGATGTTCAACAGATGAGTCAATATGCTATCGTTGTACATTAAATGTTTAACGGATGAGTCGATATGTTAGCGTTGTACATTAGATGTTCAACGGATGAGACAAAAACTCCCGCCAAAAACTCTTGCCAAAAAATCCCGCCAAAAACTTTCGCCAAGCACTCTTTTTTACCATAAAAGCAGATATTATCCTCACAACCACCAGCATATCACACACACTCTTACCATCACAACCACCAACATATCACACTATTATTATGGTGTTGATGGTGCCATATGAAGCTTTTGCGTGTCGTTGTGGAGCCGGAGATGTAGTTCTGCGAGAATCGTATAAACCTAAAACCCGTGGTAAAATATACTATGCATGTCCACGATCCAAGGTGAACAATCACATGTTTTTTATTTGTGTAATATGCAAATAATCTGGTTAGTTGTTAAAAATTGATTTCTTTACTCTTTAACAGCCTCGGGAAAATTACTTTGGATATGAATTTTTTTTATGGAAAAAGGAACGAGTCCGTCTACTGATCAGTTCTCCTAGAGCTTCATCGACTCCAAGTTATTCTCCAGGACCTTCAACGCCTCCAAGCTATTCTTTAGGACCTTCAACACCTCAAAGCTATTCTTCGGGACCTGCAAGAAATACAGAGTGCTCAAACTGCAAGCACTTGATTGGAAAGATAACGGTACTCGAGGCAACAGTGAAAATGTATATGCATCTGGAACAACACACACTTAATTCAGCTGCACTACTTCACGAAGTTTACAATGACATGAGAAAATTTGGTTTTTGGTTTGAAGTAGTTTGTCATTTGGAATGTAATTCGTATGCTTCCTTGTTTAAACATTTATGGCTTTTCTAATGTAATTCGTATGTTCTATTGTTTAAACTTTTATCGAATTTTGTAATGTAATTCGTATGTTTTATTGTAATTCGCGTATGATTATCAGTCTAAGGCCTCGCTTGTGTTTCTACAAGTGGTATGTATAATATTTATTGTTTTATGAAAGTCGCATATAAAATTTTATTAACGAACCGCATACGGACTGAACCGAGAAAACATACCGAACCGAAAAAACGCTCCGAACCGAAAAAACGTAAGGAACCGAAAAAACGTAGTACTTTTTTTCATAAAATAATTATATATAAAAATATATAATTATAAATAATAAAATGTGGGGGGGGGGGGGGGGGGGGGGGGGGGGGGGGTGGAGTTAAGAGAGTGGGGGGGGGGGTGTTTGATTATTGGGTTGTGTTGGGGTGGGGGGGTGTTTGTACACAATATTATTTTTTTATATTAAGAATTCAGGAATGTTAAGAGATTAATTAAGAAAAGAGTTATTTTTATGATTTTTTTAATTTTTATTTTTATAGATTTGTATATAATTAATTATAAAATGTTAGTTATTTATTAAATATATAATATAAATACATAATGTAACTAATTAATTCAGTCAACACACACATTAACAACGTATCCCCACTAGTGGTGAGCGCAGAAGAACTACCCGACCCGAACCCGACCCTATTCGGGTCGGGTCATTCCGGTCAAAAATCTTATTCGGGTCAATTCGTGTCAACCCGACTAACCAGAGCTCTAAATAGGGTCGGATATCGGGTTGAAATATTTTGGCTACCTCGAGTTCGGGTCAACCCAATTGACCCGAATAAAGATTTTTTATTTTTTAATATAAATTTATAGATTTTCTATTAAAATTACTTTTAAAAATATTTTTTTGTCATTTTACTCAAATTCGGGTTGACCCGACCCGAATAGACCCAAACTCAAGTAATGTCACACCCCCAAATTCACTGCAGCGAAAGACTAGATTTGGGATGGTGACTTCATGGCGTGAAGAGGACTTGATACGCGAGATAGACCTCTACATGCCAATGTACCAATGCAGACTCCCTATATATTCCGTAAGATAGAACACTTGAGAAAAACATTGCTAAAGTGTCAACATAAAGTTGGTGAGTTCATAGGTTTTGATGTTTGATAATAGTGACGAATCACAAGATTTATAACCGTAGTATGAAATATAGTAATCCTATATATCACAATGAAAAGCATTTACTATTGTCTAAGCTCATGACACCGAGGCTTTAACATGTATCATCATAGACAAGCCCATACAGATGTTCAACCCGCGACATCCGAAACTGACTCAAATGAAACTGTGTCTGCTTAACTAATGTCAGTCTAAGACAAACAGAGATGTCAATCTCGATAGATCTATCCATAACATTCGCGCTCACGAGTAATTAACGGTTCATGATAAATTGGGCAATATAGCAGGTTAGGTTGAATAGGGACTTAGACCTAATAGTAAATCAATAAATGTACTTGTGTTCAACTGTTAAAAATAAGCAATGTTCTCACCCTAAAAGTTATTTTAAAACAATAAAGTAGGGGCTATGAAAACTCACTTTGCTAGTTAATCGTCTGGAATTGCTAATGAATCAATGCACGTCAAATAGTGACTTGGTCAAACACCTAAGTAATTATGACAAATATGAGTTTACATTCTAAAAACTTAATGTATGAAAGGAATTATGCAAGTGGGTCATCAAAGGCATTTGTCGAATAGAGGTAACGTTTTAGTTTTCAAAATGTTGATTAAACCGATGGCTCTAAGGATGATACACGACTTTACACCATGAGTGTAAAATTTGCAATGAATTGGTATATTATGCGTCGTAATTATATTTACAAGTTCACACGATTTATATCTCGGAAAATATAAGCATCTATATTAAGGACAATAAGTTTAACATATTTTCTTATCTCATTTATTTATTTATACCGTAGTCCGCCAATTTTATTTGTAGAATAATCATATATAATATATATATATATATCTATATTATATAAAAAAGTTATATAAGAAAAATATAATAAATATATATATATATATATATTATATATAAAAATAAATAACAACGTTCGTTGATTCGTTAAATAATTTATAAAGATTAATTATTTACATCTAATACTCCATTTTCTAAATTAAGTAATTTACACAATTAACCCTTTAGTTCCCATAGTATCGCATGTAATCCTTTAATTTTCTAAAATAGTGTTTAACATTTATATTTCAATTTCTACGCTCCCAACCTTATAACTTTTACGTTTTAAAAACTCGAGTAAGCTTTAAAGTATTTTTAGTGTCAAATAGAGCACGTAACCGTGATTGGTTCACTTACTCGTTTAAAATTCGGTTTCGTTGTTACTAACTCTATGTCATCAAAAAAAATGTTATTTAACTATTCTACTTATCGAAATTATTATGGCTCGTTAATGTATTTTCCAACCCTTTGGTTCGACATGAACAACACAAGAGCTTGAAATCATGCAAGTGTTAATACTCCACTTAAATCTAAGTTTTTAAAACAAATATTACAAGCATTATTGCTCCATACATTACAAAATAACCACATGGCCTACTCCTTTTCCTTTTTCTGTTTTCTATCGAGCCCAACAGTGGGGTTGATAGCCACTGTTGTGGTTTTCTTCTTCTACCTAACGCACCCTTAAAACATGTATAACTATGTTTTCTAATTTATCCCGCATGATTCTGCGTTATAAGGTTAGCCACGGGGTAGATAAATGTCGAGACCAAAGGTGTGGTTGTGTGTTTCGCAGCCAAACGGCTGTAACGGTGGCAGTAGCCCACTGCGACTTGTTTGCGTTCAAACGTGGTATGCCTTATGTGGTAAAATGGTGTCAAATATTACGAGGCCCTGATACGAACCAACGAGCATGATTTGCTCGGGTTCATTAGGGGTTGTGACGTCCCAACAGTGAGCCAACGGCTCGCTGTGGTTCGTCATGTGTCACCTTGTTACGCCCAAGGTAACACACCAAAGCCACTACATAAGAGTCCTATGTAAATCACGTATAATCCTAGTATCTACTCGTCCCTAGTGATCCAACGTTTTGTTATGACATAAATGCTTAAAGTTTTTGTAAAACTTCTTGGTTCGTTGTTCATTTTTCTGAATAATATGTCTTACCCTAGTTTCCCATGCACAAATATTTCATTTGTGGTACAATGAAGAGCTTGGCATGCGTACGTGCCAAAGGGTTATGCATGGGTCGTACCACGTGTGTCGTGTACTTGCCATGCAAAACCAAGGCTCTCGTCTAGCTTGGCAAGGCTAGAAGTGTTTCGTTCGAGTCGTACGCTAGACCACCAGGTAAGTGACATAATATGATAGACGTTAAGCTATGAGTGCGACTTACCGAGGTCCAAGTTTGCTAGCCGATAAGGAGAGGTGATGGTGGTGAGAAAGCTCAAACCTCCCTTGGTTCCTACCCATTTAAACACGGCGTCTCTAGGATCTTGAATCCAACGAAACCCCAAATTCGAGCCTTATTCTTTCTTACTTGTTTTTCATGAATAAGTTGTGATAGAAAGGAGCGTGCATGGCATCTCATTTATACAACTAGTGTTAGCTTCGTTACTGAGATTTTTCAATTGCATGTAAAGTGATATCACACCCACTATTGAACAATAGTGATATTTCCTAACACTATTTGTTATCATTGGTACTTCCTAACACTATTGGGAATATGTACTGTTCTTGACCCTTTTTGAAACTTTATATCAGATGTTGAGACGTAGCTTGTGAAATTTTTTCAAAAGAAAGAAGTTAGTAAGGTCGTATGTAAGTATATATATGATGATGTTTCAACATTTTTTTTTGAATTTGGTTAAAGGTTGTCATGGTCTATAAATTGTTATGTCTAAGTCTTGAGATGGGTAGTGTACCGAGATAAAATCTTTATAAGGGAAAACTTTGGGCATCGACGTGGGCACGGGTATTTATTTGAGCATAGACGGTTTCATGAAAATAGTATAATTAGATGACTCCGTTTCACTGAATGTGAAATAATTACGGTTTTATCGCTACAAGTTCTAAAATATCCTTTTAGATACTAAAGCAATAATGGTGATATTCGCGTGCTATTTAGACTTTCTATAACACGGAGGAATGCATGTCGTTCATAGAATAACTTCCTTTTGAGATTTATGGTAAAATTTGCAATTTTTGCGGTACATAATTCTTACTTAAGAAAAGGGAAATCTTAAATTTTTACGGAGTGTCACAGTCTCCCCAGGTTAGAAGATTTCGTCCCGAAATCAAGACGTTATAGGAGATCGTGGGTTTGCGAACAAGTGAGGGTATTTGTTCTTGAACTGGTCTTCACGTTTCCGCGTGTATTCTGGACCTCTACGTGCATTCCAACGATCTTTTAACGATAGGTATACAGCTTCGTTTGAGTTGCTTGACCTCACGGTCCATGACATGAGTGACTCTGTGGTATTGTGTTGATGCAAGGGTGTAGAAATTTGTTTTAATCCTCCTACGATGTGTTAGGCAATTTTCTATTACAGGGAGTGCCGTTTGAGGCGGAGGGATGTGGACATTTCAACTTGAATTGACCCTCCCATATTCCTAGGTGCATGTCTCGTCATCGAAACTAGCCAATACGACAAAATGTTGGGAATATATCCGTTGAAGTAAATAACAAAATCTTAAGTTATTTCCCTTCCCCTTTTGTCTTATAAATACCACCTCATTCTCTCAAATTTTCAAACTTAAACCCCACTACAAGGTAAAAGATAAATTTAAATGGCATGTTCGCTTCCCCATACCGACTCTGAAGTCGAAGCCTTGGTTCAAAGATTAATTAACGAAGACAAGGGTCGTCAGGATGCGCTTTTGGATTTGGCTTTTTGGTTGGAAGATTCATGCGCTGTCAGGGACGATCTTAGAAAAGCCTATGAGAAATGCAATGACATTTCTCGGGAGAGTCGTGCTTTGATTGACACTTTCTTTAAAGAAAGTTCTAAGAAGGATCACAAGCTGCATCTTTCCATGTATAGAAAGGCGGAACAGTTAGAGAAACAAATGGGTGCTAAGTTGACTTGGCTCCAGGAGAAGTACTCTTACCGTACACGCGAAGGTATAGGTTGTTCGTCATCACAGGCTAATTGCTATCTTACCGAGAAAGAGTTACATCAACTCCGTATGGACGAAGAAGCTCTAAGAGAAACGTTGGAAGAAGAGGCCATGAACAAAAAGGCCCAAGAGGAGAAATTTAGGCAAAAACAAGCTGAAGATGACGAATTCTTTTTAGAATTTGGGATAGTGAGGTATGACTCAGAGTACGAGTCATCGGATTAACGATTTAAGAACTGCTGTAACCATGTTGTTGTACTGCCTTGAATAAAGCATTGTTGCCTTAAACTATGTACTTGTATTTTCACCTTTGTAAAACAACGGTTTTTATGTTAGTAGTCTAGTAAGTTCTAATGAATGCATTTGCCTCCTGTAGTATCACAGTAAAAAGTTTTGTTCCGTGACCGCTGCCTTGCCACAGTATAATAAAGTGCTTGAGTATACATTTTGAATGGAACAATTGAGTGATTATGGCTACTCTACTGTCTCTGTACAGTATCATAAAGTGTTTGCGTGATAATTCTGAATTGGATAATTGAGAGAGCATGACTACTGTTTCTCTACAGTATCATAAAGTGGTTGAGTGATAGTGTTATCAATTTTGTAACTTTTACTACTCCCAAAATTAACCCGTATTATGTTCTTTTTCCTTCGTCTAACTCCTTTTCGAGGTTAAATAGAAATTCGAAAAAATTTCGATGGTTAGTTTTACTTTAAAAGTTTGAAACAGGATTTAAACTTTTCACGGGGTGTCGTAGTCCTTCCATGTTAGTAGCTTTCGTCCTGAATTCACATCGTTGTATTCGTGACATGGGTTAAGAAAAGACGAAAATGTAGAGTGGGATTCTAACGGCTAGTAATAGTGGCTAACCGTTATTTCCACCACATATATAATTCGACAAATTCTCACATTCGTTAAAACCCAAAATAAGTTTTCTTACTTAAATTTTCATCTCTCCATCGGTTAGAATGTCGTACCTCGTTCCCATGATCGCGATTGTATTCGTTGTGGTGGTTGGCAGTTATTTGGCGAGTGTCCCACAAGAAGAGGATCAGTGGTTCATAATCGTAGTACTAGGGATTATTGTGCCACTCATCATTGTGGCGATTGCCGTAGAAGCTTTTTGGAAAAAATAGCTTTCGTCAGTAGGCGAGCGGGTTGTATCACCGTTTTGTCTTTTGGTATTTTAGTTAGTCTTATTTCGAATCTTCCGAGGGAAGATCATCGAATGTTTCCTCTTTAACTTTGTTTCGTTTATGTAGGGTTAAATCCCTATGATACACCTTTGATGCATCGTAGTTTTTTTTTGTAGTTGCTCTGGGCATTGTCTTGAATGTGATGGATGAATAAAAGAGCATGCTTTCAAATTTGTTATTCCACTATTACATCGAATACTATTGAGCTCATCTTTGTCGACCTAACTTATACATAGTTGATCAGGCAATGTATACCTTAGGTTTACATTGACATTCCCTTTTCCTTTCGTTATCTGTTTGTAATTCTAAGCATAGTCGGTACAGAGACCCGTAGTGTATATAAATCATCGTGTCTTCCAAGCATCAGATGAATGATGTTATGTTATATGTCAATTTGTGGTTTATTATATCTTCGCTACTTGCTACCATGTCTGTGGTCGTCTGAAAGTTTTTGTTCACTTTGTGTGTTTATCTTACTACGTGCATATCATTTCATATGTTGACGTATATTATCTATGTGTTCGTAAGATAATAATCTCAGCATATAAGTTATTCCGAATAATTACTTTTGTTGTAAGTTCAGGGTTTGATCGTAATTGCTCTTGCTAGTCATGACTATGTCCATCATGGGTATTTTAAATCAATATTCTTCATAAACTACTACCCACTACGCCGCCCCTTTTCCTATATCTTTCAAATTTCAAAATTTTAAACTTTACTCACTCCTCATCTCAAATTATCGCCCACTGCACCATATCAAGTCTTTCATCTTCTTCCTCGAAGCCACCGAACACCGATCTTCATGGAATTTCTGATCAAAATCTTCTCTCCTGTCATGATTATAATCATCACATCACTCATTTTGCTTGTCTACCCGATGTGTTTCTTCTCACACGGCGATGCATCTGTCATTTTAGCATTTTACATCTTTGTCGTATTTCCTATACTTTGTATCTTGTTGTATTATGAACAGAAGTATTATGGATTTGTTTAAATAAGATTATGAGTTTTGTATTTTATTGCTTTATCATCCATGTTATAACCATGCATAGCTTACATTAATAGGTACCTCATCCCGCTTCTCGATATGATCCAAAGTTATTACTTGGTAAAAAAAATATATGTTTTTTTTACTGACAAGACTTCGAATTGTGAAAGAAAGAATTGGTTTTAATGGGGTTACTATTTCTCATCCGAAACATGATATGTGGGTCTTTCGAAATGATCCTTCAAGTTTCATAGCGTTTGTCAGAAATAGCTTCCCTATCTCCGTTCCCTGACACATGATTGTATTCTTCATCTGTTGGGCAATGGGTATACTTGATTTGCACTAAGCAGTATTTTCAATAGCGTCATTTCTTTGGCGTATTAAGATGTTCTTCATATGAAAAGAAAAAATATATTAAATATATGGTTTCTCCTATACTGGGTAAATGCACTCAAAAAGCTTTTTAGGACAGAATTGATACTTCATTTATTATTTTACCAAGGTAAAGTACAAGTTTTTGTCAATTTCTCTGCTTAGGTGTCTCTTCGTAAACTGGGATAACATGTTATGGCAAGTCTGGCTGTTTTGCTTATAGGCCTAGACGGGCCAGAATTACCTGAATCTGTTCATGATCCTCAGCACGTCTGTTCTCGGCATCATCTACCCTTATCTGCAATAATGAGATCTCATTCTCTGCAGCAGCGAGAGAATCTTGTAATTCGGATATTAGGAGCTCTTTGTTTGGTATCTGCTTGAAGAGTGTCAATTTCCACCTCTATGTCCTCCAGTCTGGCCGTCACATCTTCTGGGTTGAGTTCTGATGTCTCGGATGCTGGTTTACCGTAAGAGAAAGTAGTGGCATCTGGGTAAAATGGCGATGATGGTGATCTACTTCTCTTTCGGGATTGTTAATGAGTTTGCCAACCCATTTGGGTTCGGCTAGAATGACCCAAGAGCTCAAAATCATGCAAGTGTTAATACTCCCCTTACGTCTAAGTTTTTAAAACAAATATTACATGCATTATTGCTCCATACATTACAAAATAACCACATGGCCTACTCCTTTTCCTTTTTCTGTTTTCTGTCGAGCCCAACAGTGGGGTTGATAGCCACTGTTGTGGTTTTCTTCTTCTACCCAACGCACCCTTAAAACATGTATAACTAGGTTTTCTCATTTATCCCGCATGATTCTGCTTTATAAGGTTAGCCACGGGGTAGATAAATGTCGAGACCAAGGGCGTGGTTGTGTCTTTCGCAGCCAAACGGCTGTAACGGTGGCAGCAGCCCACTGCGACTTGTTTGCGTTCAAACGTGGTACGCCTCATGTGGTAAAACGGTGTCAAATATTACGAGGCCTTGATACGAACCAACGAGCATGATTTGCTCAGGTTCATTAGGGGCTGTGACGTCCCAACAGTGAGCCAACGGCTCGCTGTGGTTCGTCATGTCTCACCTTGTTAAGCCCAAGGTAACACACCAAAGCCACTACATAAGAGTCCTATGCAAATCACGTATAATCCTAGTATCTACTCGTCCCTAGTGAGCCAACGTTTTGTTATGACATATATGCTTAAAGTTTTTGTAAAACTTCTTGGTTCGTTGTTCATTTTTCTGAATAATATGTCTTACCCTAGTTTCCCATGCACAAATATTTCATTTGTGGTACAATGAAGAGCTTGGCATGCGTACGTGCCCAAGGGTTATGCATGGGTCGTACCACGTGTGTCGTGTACTTGCCATGCAAAACCAAGGCTCTCGTCTAGCTTGGCAAGGCTAGAAGTGTTTCGTTCGAGTCGTACGCTAGACCACCAGGTAAGTGATATAATATGATAGACGTTAAGCTACGAGTGCGACTTACCGATGTCTAAGTTTGCTAGTCGATAAGGAGAGGTGATGGTGGTGAGAAAGCTCGAACCTCCCTTGGTTCCTACCCATTTAAACACGGCGTCTCTAGGATCTTGAATCCAACGAAACCCCAAACTCGAGCCTTATTCTTTCTTACTTGTTTTTCGTGAATAAGTTGTGATAGAAAGGAGCGTGCATGGCATCTCATTTATACAACTAGTGTTAGCTTGGTTACTGAGATTTTTCAATTGTATGTGAAGTGATATCACACCCACTATTGAACAATAGTGATATTTCCTAACACTATTTGTTATCATTGGTACTTCCTAACACTATTGGGAATATGTACTGTTCTTGACCCTTTTTGAAACTTTATATCAGATGTTGAGACGTAGCTTGTGAAAGTTTTTCAAAAGAAAGAAGTTAGTAGGGTCGTATGTAAGTATATATATGATGATGTTTCACCATTATTATTTTTTTTTTGAATTTGGTTAAAGGTTGTCATGGTCTTTAAATTGTTATGTCTAAGTCTTGAGATGGGTAGTGTACCGAGATAAAATCTTTATAAGGGAAAACTTTGGGCATCGACGTGGGCACGGGTATTTATTTGAGCATAGACGGTTTCATGAAAATAGTATAATTAGATGACTCCGTTTCACTGAATGTGAAATAATTACGGTTTTATCGCTACAAGTTCTAAAATATCCTTTTAGATACTAAAGCAATAATGGTGATATTCGCGTGCTATTTAGACTTTCTATAACACGGAGGAATGCATGTCGTTCATAGAATAACTTCCTTTTGAGATTGATGGTAAAATTCATTTTTTTAGTTTTTTTTTGTTTGTAAAATTCGTTTTTCAAAAAAATTTGTAGCTACAAGATTTGAACTTGAGTTGTTTGTAATATTAACAAACCACTCAACCATTAGACTAAGTGATTTTTTTGATAATATCTTGCAACTTAAAATATATAAGGTCATGCAAAAGATAATTACTTCGATTCTAAAATTCGGTATATATTTTAAATATTCTTTTTAGATATATACATCACAAAGAAAACGCAGCATTACTTTAAAAAATCGATTTCTGGCAGCTAATATCAATCCCTAAATATATCAACAACAAAAAAGAAACGACAATTTTTCTCTCAAAACCCTAAAACTATATTATTTTTTTCTTTTTTGTGTATGCATATGGTTTATTTTTTTGCAAAAGTTTATGACTTTGCAAGCATTCATTCTTCTTTATTTCAGGTAACATATGTTATGAAACTGATGCTAACTAATTATATGATATTGTAACAGGATGAATCTGATGAAATGTTGAGCAGAGGTTTTAAGGATCAAATCTATGATGTCTATCGATATCTTCCACTAGAGCTTCAGGTGAGCTACATTCTTTTGCCTTTTTTCTCCTTTTTTCTTCATTTATTTGTATGGAGTAGCTTCTACTATAAGAATATCTGCTACAAGGAATGAATGAAGGATGTTGTATGATATGAAAATAACATTAGTTGTTTTGACATGATGAGGATACATTGTTTTTTTAATATTCATGAGGTTTTAAAACAAGCTTGTGGAGTAATATGGGGTAAAGAAAAGAATAAACATAGCTAAATTGAAAAAGGATCATAGATCATATGTTTCGTGGCTGATCCAGTGAACACCTTTGTTCATTTTAAAATAATATTATAAATGATGTTTGATGGTTGTTATATGTAGGAATCGTGCCCATTTGTGAAGAATATTTTGCTCTTGGATTCAGAAGGATGTCGTGTAACTGTCAAATACTCTGATGACTGGCCAACTAATGGTGCCAAGGAAGCATATGAGAAGTCTGTCTTTACCACGACTCAGAAGACAAAGGAACGCACGGAAGGCATGCTAACGAATTTTGTTACTCTATTATAGCTTCAGTTTTTATCCCATTATTGATATTTAATTATTTATCCCGCTTGACTTAAACTATAACCGTTACATACTGTAATAGATAATAGAAATCTGAAAACTTGCAGTGTCATATTGGTGTATTTATATGGGGTAGGATTTTCATCACTAAACTGCTAAATGTATTTTCTTAACTACCAATCACCAACATATTAAATGTGGTATTGAAAAGTCGGTATAGGGCTATAGTTTGAACTTTCTGTGTTTAAACATATTGAATACATCATCTATTTACAAAATACTCTAAAGTGTGTTGGCGGATTGCCAAGCCTGAACCTACACATTTTGACCCGCTGATAAATATAACCCGTTTGATCGGTTAACTAACCTACGCAGCCCGACCCAGTTGTTTGGCATCACCTTCAAACAAGGATGCGAAGTTCAGGTTGTTGCATCTGAGATAATAGCCACAAAAAGAATCACGTAAGAAACATGTGAACGATTCTCAATAAAAGAATCAAACGACCATGACATACGAAAAATGTCAGATGTGGCAATTTTGGCCCATTCATGGTTTACCTATAAATGGATAAGATAACCCTTGTAAGCCGCTTTATTAAAGACCTTGGATTGTTGTCGTAACAACATGGCTTTTGTAACAATGATTACTAAATAAATAAAGAAGTGTTCGTAGGCTGGTCCAACCCATCACATTTCGACCCAAATAATTACCTGCAACTCATCGCATGAACATGCCAAAGTAGTAATCCACAAACTCGCTGTCACTATGGAAATGTTTAGATATTAAGGTTGCAGACTTGTAGTTATTTATAATGATCATACTTTCAGCAGCCTATTTGACCCATATCCTTTTTTACTTTAACCTTTTAGCATAACCCATTTAACCCATCAGAGTTTTATAAAAAAATCCCAAGTCCAACCCATTCATATACAAGAAGGTAAAAATTATCACTTCTAGAGTTTATCATGCAGAAACAAGAATAAGAGCATGCAGACAACTTACGCAGGATCAGTGCACATCCAATCTCCTTCTCTTGGGCGGACGTTGGGGTTATTTTTAGGTACAACAGCACCTCTGAAACCAGCACCCATATAGCCCCCATCAATTACACCTTGTATGAATGACCCCAGCTTGAGGTAATAGTTTCTTTCCATATGAGTGACCTTTATATGTGTAGTTTTATTGAAGACCAACTTTTTTACGTGATATAACGTGCCATGATGAGTGATAAGCTTAAATTGTACTGTTATTTCCAACAAAAGTAACCCCGCCTTGGAAATTGCCTAAACATGCTTCATTCTTGCAAGAACATTTTAAGGGTACATATCAAAAAATTAAATAGCTCAAACTGGGAGTTGCTTCCTCTTCCATCAAGGTAAGGCTATGTAACTGTTATATATTAGTGATAATGTTAAGTAGAGACCTGATACTATTTTGTACGAATTGATTTGAATAAGAGTACATGTATATTACTTTTAAATACTGATAGTACCGTTTCAAGCAATTCAAATTAAAAATATTGATATATCATCTGCCATCAGATGCTTCAGCGCCTTCTCATGGGACCGAGAATATGTATAAGCTTGCTTTAAGGGAACTGTCCACACTTGAACAAGACTCAAGTGATTATAATGTGTTTTACTCTAAGCACTATGGCAGAATAAAACTGTTGTATCATGGCCAGGAGGATATCATACGCAAAAAAATTCAAGTTTTATGGGAAACCCTTACACAAGAGGAACAACAGGTAAATGCAGACCATTGTATTTGCGACTTTTGGTCATAATTGTATTTACAGTCAACCCAACTTTGATACCCCATAAAACTATTAAAGATCCACTATTGTTTATTTTTTTAAAGGGGGTGTTTGGGATAGCCTATCTATAAGCTTATCATCTCCACGATGGCTTCTAAAAATACCTTAGCTTTGCCAAATAAGTGGGTACGTCACAAGATGTTTGGATACTCAAAACAAGTTACTGTGTATTGAGAATGCAATAAGCTGATATGATGTTTAAATATATATGCGAAACTGTATAAGTCTACAAATCCATAAACTAATAAATTAGTTGCTACATTCTCTTTTCTTCAGTTTTATGTATATTAGCCATCTATAATACTTATTTGCATTGGTATTAATTATAATGTATATGTAGAAGGAATGACAAATTAGACTAGAGACGAAGAGCAAATAAGGTAATCATACTCTAAGCACACCATCAGGGCCCTAAACTGTGTATGGTTGACTTCTCAGGGCCGGAAACTGTGTGATTGACTAAAGCACACCATCAGCTAGCCATCAGGCATTCATACTCTTCATGTTATCTATCTTTATTCTGTTGGGCTGACTTTTCAAGGCCCTAAACTCAAAGACACATCATCAGGAGCTTCAAATTAAGGTGGTTGGAACAAATGCATGTGAAACCCCAACTCCTACACAAGGAGTATCAACTAATATCTACAGGTACTATAACTGGTCTAAGTGACGTTGGATGGTACTATTAGTACAAAGACAAAAAGACCTATATTAAAGATCAACAAACGAAATTGTTTTACTTAAACATGATTATGTAATCCTGTATATAACGGATATACCTTGGCTAAACGTATATATATTGAAAACAAGGAAAGAATGTAAACACATCTCATTTCCAGAAAAGTGTAGAATATAGTTGTTTATGTGTTTATTTTCTTAACATGTCAAGTCACTTAGACCATTATAAGGGAAACATTATCAGTACTCCTTGGGTTAGCGTGAAAAAAGGTGTATCCTAATTATAGAAAAGTGGGTGTTTGGCACTACAAGAAAAAAGGGCTTTAGTGACAAGAATTGAGTGACGACTTTTATTTTTTATCACTATTCGGTGACGATATAATTTATGGTCACTATTTCTCGTCACTGGTGAAAAGTCAGTGACGAAACTTATAAATGGTCACTTTGTAGGCACTAAATTACATGCTAGGTATTTTTGATATAGAGTAGTGACGAAATTTTGGTCACCATTTCACGCATTGCTAATTTTATAAAACGATTAAAAATAAAGGCATTTACTTATATACTTATTAAAACTTGCAAATTCGTATATATATATATTCGAAAATTGTAAACACTATCACACATTACGTATAAAAAACTTGTATTACAAAAAATATGAAATTTGCAAATATTTAACTTTGTTCAAATGCAATTCTCCTCTAAACATATTAATATTATTTGGATAATAAACTTTCAACTAGGGGTGAGCATCGGGGCGACAGAAAAACTGGACTGGACCGAGACAATTTTGGCCTAAAACCACGAACCGAGGACCGGACCGAATCTGTTCGGTCCGGTTCGGTCCGGTCCAGTTCTTCAGTCGATCCGGTCCGAGAAGGCATTATTGGATTGATTCGGACCGAGAACCGAACATGAGGTAAAGTGTGGATCGAGGATCGGACTGAAATAGGTTTGGTCCGATCGATCTGGTCCAGGCCGGTTTTTCGGTTCGGACCGATCCATGGTCCAATATGCTAACCCCTACTTTCAATACAATATTATTTTTCATTAATATGTAAGAATTTTAAAAAGTTAAATAAAAAACATGCAAAAAAAAATAACTTGTAAAAAAATAGTAACAAGACAAAAATAGCGTATTTTTTACTTAGAAAAAATAACTTACAACATTCTTTTTACTTATTTCAAAACACCTCCACCCACTATTCACCCATCATCAAGTTCTTATCACTCTAATTCATCAAGTTCTCATCACATTGTTTTTACGGATCGAAATCAAACACCATATCAAAGAAAAAGGGATTTTGCCGATCGCACTGTTTCATTTAAGTTCATCAAGTTCTCATCGCATTGTTGTAAGTTTAGGTCTTAATTTCACTATTAATCCAAAATCATGTCGTAATCGCTCAAATTAGGGTTTCAAACCGTGCGAATTTGGGGATTTTATGTTTTTATGGTTTCATTTGCTAGTTTATTAGTAATTATGAATTTAATTTTAAGTATGTTGGTTATTGAAGGAATTAGGGTTTCAAACAGTCAGAGTTAGGGTTTCTAGGGTTTTATATGGTTAAAATTTGGGGATTTCAATGGCGAGTCGAGGTAAGGAGTTAGGATTGATGGAGAGAAGTGGTGGAGTGATTAGTTTAAAAGAACACTTAGCGAGAAAGGACATACATATATCAAACATAGGGATGATTATAAGAAGGTGATATTCTTTTATGTGTTGTGTTTGTCGCCGTGTTATAGTGATTCGGTTTTGCATGATCATTTGAGAGGGAATTTGCATAAGCAGATGTATGAGGCTGCGAAAGCAACTTTTTTTTAAACAGAATATGTGTGTTAAATTATGATTAAAAAAGAGGTATCACTATAACAATAGTCTAAATTGTTGAATCAAATTATTTACAAGGTTGTATGCATAATCGGATAGGCTTTGGTTAAATTTCAACGTGATCACTTTTAGCTACTTATACCATTTATAGCGTTAGAAATAAACTTCACCCATATCGACTAGTTTATAAAGTAGGAGTAAAATGCTGACCATGCATTGCATAACTATGTAACTTGCTTCATGAAAAATAGTTTTCTTCTCTTAACTTCAGAAATAATAAAATTAAACTTAGTCCAGTAGCATTAAACATATTTCAACTTATACAAACTAAGCAAAGAAAACAAGACAATATGAAGTACAATTTGGTTATAGGGTAGAGTGAGATTATATTTCATTTACTTATGTATCAGAATTGCCCAAATGTGTTGCATCTCCCCTAAAATTTTGAGCATTTGCATATTGCTTATTGAGGTAATAGCCTATCTTGTGTTAAAGATTAAAGCAAATGGAACACGTATGTATTTCTATGTAATGGTGAAGCTCTTAAACTAATAAACCCACTGATACACTTGTGATCCAGGAAAACTCCAACTTTGATATTATGGTTTTAGTAAGTTGCTTATGTGTTGGTGCCTTTATTGCTGAACAGGGGGTTATGAAAACGATCAATGTTAATAAGTTGACATATGCTGGTTGTGAGGTGAAAATAGTGGTAGGAGATTGCTTTGCTAAACTAAACAATAAAATGGATGGAGATATGAAGAAAATTCGAGTTGTTGGAAAGTATATGATAGAAATTTGGAAACCTGCTGGTATGGATTTAGAAAACGTCAAATTCCTTTGGTCTTCTGATGAGATCAATAAAAGAGCACAAGAATATTGGGATCTGGTCTCGGACATTGCTACAAAAAACAGTCTTGCTAGGATAATGAGGTAGGAAGATTATTTTTATATGAATTTGATTTAGTTGTGCTGGATTTTAACGAGTTGTATATGGCCACCCAAGTACTCCATTGTTGTCATAAGGCTACTTAATGCTAAAACTAACTTACAGGCCAGTAAGGCGCATAACCACAAACACGTCAGATGAATAAAAATGTCCTTTAAAGATTTAAACCGTTGATGGGGTGTTAACATGTCACTGGTCAAAGGACTGATAGAAAATGATTTATATTTGGAACCTTTGTGCCCCGATGTACATTTTTATCTCCTCTTTGCTTATCTTAATAGTTTAGATTAGATGTGAAAGTCGCACGGAGTACCCTTCATGTACAGGATCTTGTAAGATACATGAATTTGGACATGTTTTGCTCTTTTTTGATGTTTTGTTATATCTGTGAAATTAAATTTGAACCTAATGTTATGTGTGAGCATGTTGATAAGAAGCTTACATTTCGGGCTAGTCAGGTATGTTTTCATATTAGTATAGTATTTTTTCTATTCGACCAAGTGCTAAAAATGTCCAACATTGTATTTTTCTGTAATTTATATGTTGCTAAACTGCTTGAAGATGGAGACATCATTTGCCTTCAGAAACCTCTTCAGCCTGGAACTGCAAAATGTCCGTATCCTAATGTTCCCTTTTTTCTGGAATATGTTCATAATCGTCGGGTATACTATGAAACTTTGGTATAGTGTGCCACTTTCGGCAAGATTTTGTTATAATTTTACTTTATGGATTATTACTTGAAAGTCACATTCTACTTATTCATCAATTTCCATGAATAGGTTGTGCGCTTTCGCTCGTTGGAGAAACCCAAGGAGGATGAGTTCTTGTTGGAATTGTGAGTTTTCCATGATCTTCTCATTTTTCACCAAATGAATCAAAAGTTATCCTGTATTGTTTACATGATCTTTTTGCATTTCAGGTCAAAACTCAACCATCGTCGTTCTTCAAGTCTACCGCTTCTATGACAGCTCGAGCCTCAACTGATATTTACGATCATGCATTTGGGTTTTGTGAATGAAGTCAGCATGTTAGATTTCTCTGTTGCTACAGATTATTAGATTTTAGTTCTCTCTGTTGCTACATATGATTATATTTTAGTTCATTTGTGTATTGAAAATGGGTATCATTTTTTTTGTATCGCTCATTTTAGTGACGACCAATTTGGTCTCTAAATGCATGAAACAGTGACCATATATTCGTCATTAGCAGGTTTTTGGTGGTTCGTATTTGACCCATGAGTGACCACTTATTTCGTCACTTATTGACATTCGTAGTGACGACCAATTTGGTCTCTAAATTGAAGAGATAGTGACGAAATATTCGTCACTCATAGTTTTGTAGTAGTCGTCACTCTAACCCATAAGTGACGACTATTCTCGTCACTGATCTGTGACGAATTCTAGTTTCGTCTCTAAGTGATTTAGTGACGGAGCTATAGTGACGACTGGTGACCACTCTAGTTTTCGTCACTAACTATCTTGGTGACGAATTTTAACACTGTTAGTGACGAAAACTGTTCTGTCACTAAAGGTTGTTTTTCTTGTAGTGTGGGATTGTTTACTTCAATAATACAGGTAAACCTGATGTAACGAGTTTGATTTTGGGCTGCAATTTCTGCTGGGTGGATCGCGATTTATTTTTGAAGTAAATACCGTTATACAAAGGTAACATGTTGTTGTTGAGTATGCATTGCGTATCTCAGAAGGCTATGGACAGGAAAGAGTGACTTATATATGAAATGACCATCAAATATAAAAAAGCTTTAAAAAATATTCATATTTGGTTTCTAAACTTGAATATGTTATTTATAATTCTTTTTCATATGTTTTTTATAGGAGGATTGCAGCTCACAACTTTTGTGTCTTATATACAATCAGTCTTGAAGTCGAAGAGGCTAGAACAATGGCCGTTGAGTATAAATCTTCTTTATCATTTTTTAAAATGACAGATAGACAAGTGCTATATGTTGGGATTTTCCAGGTTGGTTATAAGAAACCGAACTAAAAAGTTGTGCACTCTTTAACTAGATATAATTATGATCGTACAGGGTATTGTGGATCATAATGAGGTAAACACATATAAATCCTTGAATTCGACTTATTATAATAGTTCATTTCTCATAGAAAATCTGAATCCAACATACCTCTTATATGGATATAACTATATGATTTTGTGGTATATTATACTAGTTTTAATGCCCGTGCGCGCACGGGGTTTAGACATTATGTTTTTTTTTAAATACATATAATTTTTGTTTTTTCTATTTTATAAGTTATATATAGAGTGTTATCAAAATCATATGTAGTGAATATATTTATTAAATCTTTTATATTTTACGTAGTAAGATAATTAGTAACTTTTTTCTTTTTATTTACCTGTTTTCAAACTCGATATTTTGGTGGGGAAGCCAACTAATACAGCGAAACTACCCTTTTAGATAGCCCGAAGTCGGCTCAAATGAACCTCTGAGGCTCAAGGGCAGCTGCTATTTTTTAATTATTAATTCATAATTTTAATTTTACGCTAAATTTATGTGCTTCGGTGATTTTTTTATTTGGTTGTACACATGATTTTATGTGCCGAATATGAATAAAATACTACTAGAGTCTATAGGGTAGATATGGGATTGTATTATTAAATAATGTGAAATCTTTGTGGAAGTGTTAAAAATTTGTTTGGTTTATTGTATTTTAAAATATAAGTCTTATGGGTTTTTAATTTTTTAATAAAAAAAAAAGTATAGGGGGTTATTTATTTATTTTTTAAAGTTATATTAAAATTTGTAAATTTATAAATTTACACTTAACTTCAATAATTTATTTAAAATTAAACTACCAAAGTTTTATTAATTAACTCCTTTTTTTTTAAGTTTTCGTTTTCACAAATTTGACACATATATTTTTATGTGTTTTTTTCTTCATCAGAATTTTCCACCAACATTTTTTAATTTTGAGTAAATTGATTCAATTTTGACTTTTTATTGACCAATCAGATCGCACGATTTTGCCCACGTGGCAAAATCAAGCGTTCTGATTGGTCTAATTTTTTAATTCAAAAGATTCAATTTGATAGAAAAGTTCGAAATGATGTAATTCTTTTATTATATAAAAATAAATATAAAAGATTATATGTTATAGTCGCAAAATTAATCGAGACTATAGAATTTCTGAATGCAACATGCATGTTATATAGATACAATAGTATAAAATAGTATAATGCACATGATATGTTATGACTTTAGAATATAAGGGTAAACCACTATCGCAATGTGTAACTTGGTGAATTTATGATTAAAGGAAGCATTTTTATAATTTACTCTTTGTGCCCATTTAAGATGTTAGTTACATCATTCTGATCATTTTAATTATAACGAAAACGATTTGATCTATCTTCATTTTAATTATAACGAAAACGATTTGGTCTATCTGTTCGTATATTAGTTTGATATATTTCATTTGGTTTTGATCTTTCATAACATATCTAAGTGAAAGCGTTGGTGTTGTAAAATATCCTTTCTCACCATTATTTGCAGCAAAAATGAATGCTTCTTGGGCTCGTGGCTTCCTCAAGTAATTAGCAGTGGAATTTGTTAGTGTTCCAGTTGTGCATTGAACATTGAGTTTGTTGTAAAAGTTATTCGACATCTTACTTTTAGGGAGCCCATGAACAATAGTATATATGCAGACTCATTATAGTCTTTGAATTTAGTTTTACAACATTTAAGTTTTTTTAAACTCTTACAGCACCAAGCTTAAAGTGATTTTTGTATTTCATGTAGGCATTTGTAATCACTTTTCATTTTTCTTTTTATATAATTACATGAACACTTTCTTTTTTATTTCAGTTATTGTGTCTATAATATTTACTATTTACGCAATACCGCATACGGTCATTAGCCCGTCAGACAATAAGATGTTGTTTAAACTAAACCGACGACTGTTCCTTGTTCAAGTTTGCTTCGGTATGACCATTAATAAAAGTCAAGGCCAGACATTGCCTAAGGTTTGGTTGTTTCTTCATAAGCCAGTTTTCTCGCATGAGCAACTACGCATGCACATGCTCAATCAGTATCAAAGACTTTGAAACAACTCTTGGAACAATTTTATGAGAAAAAGTGCTTCATAAGAAATTCATAATTTTAAATTTGTGTTTTTAATCATCAAGATATTTTCTGCAATTATTTAGATATTTAGCTTTGATATCGTCACAAATTTGCTGAGTAAAAGTTAGTATTTTTCAGGTATTTTGTAATGTAGACTTATTTTATGTATTGACGGAGAAAATGTTTTCTTGTGCTCTTGCAGCTTCACTGTGTTACTATACCAGTTTTTGAAAGCATTAAAAAGAGTTCGGCTAAAGAGAGTTTCACCAACCAATTAATAAAAAAACTTCAACTATTTAAAATTGATAAATTACATTCTCTTATATACAAGTTTTGCTTAAAAACATTTTTAAAAAAATAAATAAATAAATAAAATTAACAATAACGTTTAAAAAATGATAACTTCTATTTTTTATTACTTAATATATAAGTCTTTTAATGTTTTGTCATGTACAATTTTCAATAAACAATACAAATCCTATACAGATACTTCAAAAACCATAAAATAATTGATAAACATTGCTACTATGCATAAACAAATCTTTGTATAATATATAATTTTTAAAAAACAATATTTACCAAACAAAAATATGTAAACAATAATTACAAGTCATGCTCGTCCATCGGGCGGGCTTAGCCACTAGTATATATATGTATATATATATATATATATATATGTTTTTGTCTTTTTCCAAAGTCACGCACACGAGTTTAATGGCTTGGGAAGTGGCGTTTGATGGTGGCGGTATCATGACGCCAGACTGGCGATGCCACTTGGCTCGCCATGTCGAATCTGGCGGGGTGATATGCTATGGTACCGTCCGCTCTAAACTGGGATCAATCTAGTTAAAAACATTCATATGAATCCCAAAATATTGCATGTGAATCAACCGGTGAAGTAATTTGAGAATGATTCATAGCGTGCCGAATAGGTTTTCGGTAGGCTATTGTTGTGTGAGTTAAGATCAATATAGACCCATTATTTGTCATAGATCCAATGAATCAATCTCAACCATCTATTTTTTTCATCAAAAATAAAAAAACTCATTTTCCACCTCTTTTTTAAAAATAAAATATCTTACAAACGGTAAATCGTCACACGACAAAAAATACACCATCGCGATGAGTATTTTTTCATCTTTCAGTAGACGAGTGACACGATATACTTTCGAGGAACTTTTTTTCGTTTTTTGTTTTCAGTCACGAATTGCGAAAATCATATATGATTCGTATAACGAATCATATATGATTCATACAATGAATCATATATGATTTCATAAAATCATATATGATTTCATAAATCATATATGATTTTATAAAATCGTATATTACTTCATAAAATCATAAAAAAAAAGTTCGTCGAAAGTACATAGTGTCGCCCCTCTATAAAAAGATAATTTAATTCTCGTCGCGATGGTATGTTTTGTTTTGCGTAACGATTAACGGTGTGTGAGATATTTAATTTTTTTAAAAGAGGTGGAAAGTGGGTTTTTTTATTTTTGATGAAAAAATAAGTGGCTATGATTGGTTCATTGGGTCTATGACAAATGTTGGGTCTATATTGAACTTTTGGCCTTCCTGGATATGTCATACTAGTAGGGTATGACATGGTATGTCATGTTTTAACTTGTTCCTCCTTTTGCAAATGGATAGTATACCTTACGTATTATATATATAATTCATGTGTGTAGAGTAGAATGCATTTCCACAACTATATATTTGACACTAGAAATGGTATATTACTTTTAATGGCTTAGAATTAGTTACGATAAAATCAAACTTTTAAAAGAGTAAAATAAACTTGTTTCTTATTATATAATCTAGTTGACACTAAAAATAAACTAAAGTCTATTCAAGTTCAAAACATGATTTTAAAAGCCATATGATTTAAATTGTAAACGTTGAAACCTAAGAATATTACATACAAGTAAATAATTTTTACAAAAATTATTTAGACGTTTTCACATAAACTGCAATATATAAAATGGATATTTAGATGAGATTTAAGTGACGACTAAAGTAGGTAAATAAGCAAGATAAATATATATATAAACTCAATAATTGGTAAATAATAGTTATATTTTTTAAAACATAAATTTTATTATTTTAACAATGTGACCATGTGATTATAAGTTATAGCACATAATTTTATCAAATTAAGTATAAATACTTATATGTGCGTAGTCGTGTATCATCCTTAGAGCCAACGGTCTAATCAACGATATGAGAACATAAAGCGATATTTTATTATTAGACGAATAAGTTGGATAATTCATATATTGAGTTCTTAGAATGTACACTCAGATTTATCGTAATTACATAGGTGTTTGATCGAGTCACTATTTGACGGGTATAGATCCAATTTCCCCATTCAAGGCAACTAATTGACAAGGTGAGTTTCCATATCCCATACTCTACTATTTTTAGGGTGAGAACATTGCTTATTTTAAACATGCGAACACAAGTACAATTATACATTACTGATTGGTCTAAGTCCTAATTTAACCTAAGTTGTTATTTGCCCGATTTATCATGAACCATTAATTACTTGTAAGCGCGAATGTTATGGATAGATCTATCGGGATTGATGTCCATGTTCGACTTGGACTGACATTAGTTAAGCGAATACAGTTTCATTTGAGTTAGATTACGAGTGTCCCAGGTTAGACAGCTGCATGGGCATTCATTATTGCTGGTATATATTGACGCTTCGGTGTCATGAGCTTAGACGATAGTAATGCAATTTATATGACTTTGTATCTGTTATATTGTCATATGTGGATAAAATCTTGTGGTTCATAAACATTAAACATTTCAGCTTAAACCAAACCTATGAACTCACCAACTTTATGTTGACACTTTAGCAATGTTTTTCTCAGGTATTAAGAATGAAGATGCTATGTGAAGTCTCATGCATTGCAGTCATTTCCAGTTATTAAAGATCATTTGAACTAATTAAAAACGATGTCGTATTACTTTTTTTATGCTTCCGCAAAATGTTTAAACTATTTATTATTTCCTAATACAAGTGATTGATTTTCTTAAATGTCCCATATTGAGGTCGTTCTGTATTGCTTAGAAGCATGATATTCATGAAGTCACACACCCTTGGTTGCCATTATACTTTGATATTTTAGGGGTGTGACATTGATGAAGAAATCATTTCTGATAAGATTGATGCTTTGATCATTTCTTCTCCTAAGATTGATTCTCTTCTCGAGTAGTTATCCGATGAACTCGCTTATATCAATTTAATTCCACCAGGAATTAATGAAGACAACCTTGATCCGGAGGGTGATGTTCATCTAGTTGAGAGGTTGCTTTATGATAATTCATCTACATGCCCTCTGGAAGAGCTTATTTCTACCGAGTCTTTCCCTCTATCTCACATCCCCGTTGAGGATGTTGACCCTTTTATGGAGGAGATCGATTTGTTTCTTGCTTGTGATGAATCAATACCCCCGGGTATTGATAGTAACTATTCAGACTCCGAAGGGGATAATCTTTTTCTAGAAAGATTGCTTCATGATGATCCCACTCCTCTTTCGGACATTCCTTCTCTAACACATGTGACTTTCCCCTTTGAGGATCACCATGATCTTGACTTCACATGTGTCGTTTGAGTTTTTCTACCCTTCTTCACCTATCCGGCGACTTCTTCATTTCTTCTCTCCTCCGAGAGTGAGGATCCTATTTTTGACCCTGACATTTCCACTTTTCATTTTTCTTCTCTTAAGCCGGTGGCATATGAAAATCCGATAGTGATTTTTCTATTCTTCTATTTCTGCCCCAAGGAAAAAGGAATTCGGGGAGAGTCAAGCTAGAGACTCGCACAAAAACAAGCGCTTCTCGGGAGCCAACCTGTGTCTTTTATTTCTTTTTATTTTCTTAATAAATAAGAGTTATTTTATAGCCCAAGTGTGGGGGCGTGCTTCTTTCTTTGGTTTGTGGTATTGTTTTTGCTTGCAGGATTCCTCAAGATCATGAAGACCCGTGCTTGTTTTCAATCCTCCAATCATCCGGTCTTTGATCTTCTGCTTATTATGGAATCCTTAATCCTGATCTGATATATATATGTTTCCCATTTCACACTTGGAATTACTAGCATTTGCCTTTTTCGTTGATAAGCGTGGGGGTAAAACCTAATATTTTTGAACATTGAGGCCAATTCCATTTTAAGTGTGGGGGGGGGGGGATTTCTATCGAAATATGATCATACCTGTGCCTATATGTGTTCCCACGCAACCTTGTTTTGACCAAAATTTTAAAATTTTTATTGTTTTATTATGATATATATAATGAAAATAAATAAATAAATAAATAAATAATGAAAAAATGATAAAGTATAGAAATAAGTAGGCCCGTAGAATTAGGTAGTTTTAGACTTGACCGAGTTTTACACTCTAGCTTTCCCCTTGGCTTTTTAGACTAAGCGTTTGCTCAACTTTAAAATTTGCAAAGGACGAAGTACGATATAGTTAAATATAAGTTTGATGCTAAGCATGGATTAGTTGGATATCTTTAGAGCTCATAGGGGTTAATTGTGGCTTTTTGCTCCCATCAGCTTAATAACATTATATAATTGTGAATAAAATAAAGTTACTTTAGGTTTTTGCGATTCTTAGTTTAAATCACGTCATAGAGATTCCTTCTGGTGAAAGTAAGGTACACATGGAGGTTTTGTCAGTGTTGTGGGGAAATAGACTCCTGGACCATGGTCGGCTCGCATACCGATGTGACAGTTGTTAAAAGACCATAGGACTTGAAATTTGGCTAATAATAATAAATGTTATGTAATAAACGAAAGTCAAATTAAGACTTCTGGATCATGGTCGGCTCGCATACATATGTGACAGTCTTTTAAAGGGTGGAGGTAATAATAATAAAGCTGTGGGCTGATAAAAGTTTACTGCATCTCGCCGGCTCACAACCGATGTTGCAGTCTTCTAAATAAGGCACATAGTTATAATAATCCGAGACTGATAAAAGTTTGCTGCATCTTGCCGGCTCACAACCGATGTTGCAGTCTTCTAAAGGACCGAGGTTTAATAATGTTGCAATAATAATAAGTATAAAGCCAAATTTCGACTCCGGAGTTATCTAAATAAAGCATCTGTCTCTGGACTCGTAGTTGAGTTGTTGCGGATAAAATAAAAAGGATAACCCCTAAATCATGCGAATTTAGAACCTTAATGTAGACCTTATTCTCACCATATCATCTCTTTAGGAAAGGATTTTAAACTAATTGTGGTCTAAACCGGGTTTGCTTTATATTAATAAGGGCATAATTTATTCGTCACCAATAATAAAAAATCCTTAGAAGAAATTAGGAATAAGGGAGCGAAAAGTAGCTGCGCTTACACAATTAGCATTTATGAGTAGTGTTAGCATCTAATCTTATATTTAACTGTGATTTTGTTTTAAGCTTAGTTTGGGGATTGTAAAAATAAAGGATGAAAAACTCCCGTTCTTTAAGCCTTTTAAATAATTTAATTTAATTGTTATCTTAGTTTTAATCTATTAATGAATAAGTGGTTAAAACGGGGGTGCTTTCAAATAAATGATTTTTAAACCTTCTTAATGGACCTTTTCTGTTCTTGTTTGATTGTGAGGGGTCATAATTTAAAAGGGGATTTAATTATTTATTTTCGGGCGTGTTTTATTTACATTGCGTGTGGGACCAACAATGGCTTAGTGTGGGAGAATTTTGATGTGTGCGAAAACACACATCATTTGTACCTCAAAAAATGCTAATAAACGGACTAAAACACTAACATATGGATAAATATGTTGCAAATATGTTTGTATTGTGTTTTTATGTCTTACAGGTACAAATGATTGAAAACAAAGCAAAAACGGTAATTTTTGGGTGACTTTTGATGACGTTTTCAAGTTTATCGAGGTTCAAACGAAGTCATGAATATTCCTCGATCACACCATTAGAAAGAGCACAAAATTACGAGTCCAACGGTACCGTCTTTTCTATCTTGAGCCTTTTTATTTTGAACCTATTACGCCATTTTCAACCCATTAATACTTATAATTATGACTTGGGCCAAAACAAGGATATATAAAACATTTTGCATAAAATATTTAAGGGACTGCCTAGCTCAGCTGGTAACGTCCCTTAACCACAACCATAAGGTCCTGAGTTCGATTCTAGCATGAGGGTTTATTATCCCCTCACACCCGGCCCACGACCCGATCCAGATCCGGCCCAAGACCCGACCTGATCAGGCCCATGACCCGACCAGACCCAGCCCACGACCCAGCCTATTACCTGACCTAACGTGACCTGACACCGCTTGTTGACTGGCTGTCAACCACGGTTCACCGGTGGTCCGGCGGTGGTCTGCCACCGTTGACCGTCACTGGCCACCGTTGACCGCCGTCGCTGACCTTCGTTGATTGATGGTCCGGCGATGGTTGACTGGTCGTTGACATGCCATGTGGTTGCCACATGGCATGCCACGTCATGGTGTCTGGACAATCAGAGGCTGACATGTGGCACAACTAATCATGAGGTACGAGGTACTGTTTATTGTGCAGGTATGAGGTTCAGGAAGTGGCGGCTCGAGGCTAATAATTGGTGTATGAGGTTTAGGATCCCGAGCCAATGATTGGCTCGGGTAAAGCAGGTTCTGGAAGGCCAGCTGTCGCATCCTCATTGGTGGACATGGAATAGAATAGCCAATGATTAGCTGGTATGAGGATTAGGATCCCAATGCAATCATGCGTAAGGATTAAGCTATGATTAAGTCGGTGGAAGCTACAAAATTACAAATATACCCCCAGATCTAGAGCTTCTATTGGATGAGTGCCTGAAATGACAAAAATGCACCCAAGCCCACTTTGGGCTATAAATTAGAACGCACACAGCAGTTGGCCAGTGTTAAGCTTTTTATTTTTTCTAGTTTACTCTCAATTTTAGTTGTAGTGTAGTTTTTTTTGTTTTTTTTAGCTTATTTAGTTTTTGCTTATTTCAACTTTCGTAAAAGCTTTTCTAGCTTATTTGGTTTATTGTAAAATATCCTTTGAGCTTATTTTTGAAAGATGGAGGTTGGTTAATTGCTTATTTATCTTTGCTTATTTTTCCTTCTCTTTTCTTTGGCTTATTCGAATAAGCTCACTTGGGCTTATTTATTTTAATAGCTTATTTTCTATCTCAAGTTAGCTATCCTTTAGCTTATTTGATTGAATCTAAGCTTATAGATCTAAATAAGCTTTCGCTTATTTCATCTTTTCATCTCTTTTCTTCTCTTTACTTTTTCAAAAGTGCTTATTGTTTTATTAAGCTCGATTCGAATGCTAAAAAGGTGTCATGAGTCTCCTACTCGACTTATTCATTAAGTCTTGAGCATCTTTATCTCCGAGAGCTTATTATTTAGCTTATTTAGTCATAAAGTTCTAAAGTTTACTAGTTTTTCTTATAGCTTATTAAGCTAGGGCTTATTTCGAAGGGTACTAATAGCTTATTTGAGAAGTGGCTTATTTATAAGCTTATATTCTTCATCTTTTCTTCAAAAAAGCCTTGATAGCTTTTTAGCTTATTCTAGTTTTTATTTCAAAAGTAGTTTTTTGTATATAAATAGATTTAATCTAATTTTATTTTTACAAAAATTAGTTTTCAAAATAGCTTATTTTCTAAAAAAGTTTTCATCTTATTAGCTTATTTTGTCTTAATTTTTCATGTCTTATTTCTTATTTCATCCTTCTATATCTAAGGCCGGAGCTTAAGGGTCTTATAAGGTTGATAAATAGATAAAGTTTTGATCTTTATGGTTTTTATAAAATTAATTAGTAGATAAAGTTGACAACTGTATTTGCTTATTAGTGAAGTAGAAGCTTTTTAAGTGATAAGCTTATTTGTTTATTAAGTTTGTAAGATCGGGTGGTTTTATATCATTTCGGTTCTTCATTTCGGGTTCTATTTTCTAATCTCTTTTCAATACTTAGAATACTTTTATTTTATCGTTCCATAATATATTTGCGTATTTGATTTTTGCCATGCTTAGTGTAGATTTAATTTTGTCGTTAAATGCTATGTTTGTTAAATTGAATTTCGTTATGAGTAGTGAGTAAATAACTTGTGTTTGCTAAGTGATTAGTGATTTGGAATTTAAGTGCGGTTTTAAAAAGGTTTAAAAAATTAATAGTCAATTTACATACCGTCATTTACTTTTAATGCAATTTAAATACTTGTCATTTATTTTAAAAAGCATTTTACTTTACTTGTCATTTAATTTCTTGAAACTTGTTTTCTAAGGATTTTAATTCGTTAAACCTAAGCCCGCACTTAAGGAACATTTCACGTCACTTAGCAAGCATATTAGTCATTTATATCTTTTAGATCAATTTTAGTTTAATCTTGTAGTTTTAAATCTTAGAATTAATATTAGTTTAATTTTTAGTATAAAAATAGTTTAAAACCAAAACCAAAAACTTGAATGACAATCAAGCTCGATTTACAACTTGAACGTAGATTTCCATTCATCTCTTGCCGAGGAAAACGATACCCGTGTTGATTACTTATTATTCTTTCCTAAGTATAATTTGTATGATACTTTGCTTACGTATACGTATATGTATTCTCTATAAATATATATATTATATATCTGAGGGTTGTATTTGACTTACATCATAAAGCATAAGTTGAATGTGCATTCGAATGTTCATAAAACCTTTTCCACTAATTCTAGACAACCAAAATCTCCAGAAACTACTTTTGTAGCTCCAAAGACTAGGTTTTCTGAGAAAAAGACACAATCTAAGACTCGAGATACTACTTTTGTATTTTCCAAATCTAAGATTGATGTAAAAAGTGCTTCAAAATCTAAGGATAAAGTTTCTAGTGCGTCTAGGATAAAGTAAAGAAATTTGCGAGATAAACCGTTAAACACATTCATAAAAAACATGATTTGAACAAGTAGAATTTGGCAAAAGTGGTTTGAATCACAACCAAATGTTATTTGGACTCCTGTCAGCATAAAATCGAATGTTCATAATACTCGTTTATCTGAAAAACCATCAGTTTCAGTTAAGAAATGGGTAGTCAAATTGCCCAGTTCTCCATGTGTTGTCTCTTCTTGTGTTGCAGGTAGTTCAGATCGTTCTGTAGGTTGTTGACAGTGGTTGTTCAAAGCATATGACGGGTGACCGGTCACTATTGAGAAATTTCATTGAGAAATTTATGGGCATCGTTCGCTTTGGAAATGATAATTTTGCAGCAATCCCGGGCTATGGCGATTATATACATGGTAATATCACTATTTGTCATGTATATTATATTGAAGGTCTTGGACATAACCTCTTTAGCGTTGGACAATTTTGTGATGGAGATTTAGAAGTAGCTTTTCATTACAATACATGTTACGTACAAAATCTAGAAGGAGATGATTTACTCACATGAGGACGCGATTCTAATTTGTATATTATCTCCATTTCTAACATGGCTGCTTCTTCACCCGTTTGTCTCATGTCCAAAGCAACTTCAATAAAGTCATGGTTATGGCACCGAAGACTGTCACATCTTAATTTTGGTACCATAAATGATCTTACCAGACTTGACTTGGTTGAAAGTCTACCAAAGTTCAAATATGGAAAGGATCACCTTTGTTCTGCTTGTGAAAGGGGAAAAAGCAAGAAAACTTCTCATCCACCTAAATTGGTTCAAAGTGATCATTCCAAATTAGAGTTACTTCATATGGATTTATGCGGTCCAATGAGGGTAGCTTCGATCAATGGAATGAAGTATATTTTTGTGATAGTGGATGATTATTCTAGATATACATGGGTTTATTTTCTTCGCTCGAAAGATGAAACTCCAGAGATCATCAAGAAATTCATGGCTCAAGCTCAATTGAATTACAAAGCCAAAGTTTGTAAGATTCGTACTGACAATGGTACTGAATTCAAAAACACGACTCTTAAAGCTCATTATGAAAAGTTAGGCATCATGCAACAATTTTCCATTACTCGCACACCTCAGCAAAATGGAGTAGTTGAAAGACGTAATCATATTCTTATTGAGGCTGCTCGCACAATGCTTATCTTTTCTCGGTTACCTGAATTTCTTTGGGCTGAAGCAGTGGCTACAACTTGTTTTACTCAAAATCGGTCAATCATCCATACACGATACAAAAAAACACCTTATGAGCTATTACGCAGTCGAAAACCAAATATTGCATATTTTCATGTGTTTGGTTAATTGTGTTATCCAACGAATGACCGAGATGATCTTGGAAAAATGAAACCAAAAGCAGACATTGATGTGTTTATTGGTTATTCGAAAACATCAACAGGCTTTTGAATTTATAACCAACGAACCAAAATGATAATGGAGACTATTCATGTCAAGTTTGACGACCTCACAACGATGGCTTCTGAACACGATTGTTTAGAACCCGAGCTTTAACGATTCAACAATCATAATTCATTAGCAGACACGATGAATACTTCATCCAAAGAAGATTTAGATAATTTGTTCGGTCTAATGTTTGAAGAATATTATGAGAAGAAGTCTTTTGATACACCCATCTGTTCCGCAGCACAACCGACTCAAGTTCATGAAGACTCATCTTCTATATCTTCAATCTTTATTGACACACATGGGGCTCCACCTGTTGTTACTACATCTAACGAACAAACCTCTCCAATCTCTTTGACAGAGTCGGATGAATTCAATCAAGAAGATTATGCTGCATTTGATGGTAATACACAGTTTGTTCCATATAATCCTCTAAGTAATGAGGAAATTGAGTCATCTTCAACGGCTCTAGAACTATCAAATGTGCAGAATTTCCATCAAGAACAACCCTCAACTCACATTTGGACAAAAAATCATCCTCTAGACCAAGTTATTGGTGACCCATCCAAACTGGTCATGACTCATCAACGGTTACAAACATATTCTGAAGTATGTATTTATGCATTAATCGTTAGTACTATTGAACCAAAGAATATCAAAGAAGCAATGGCAGACCACAGTTGGATTGAGTCGATGCAAGATGGGTTGAATCAATTTGAGAGACTTCAAGTTTGGGAACTCGTTCCACGACCAGAAGGAAAGTATATTATTGCTCTTAAATGGCTTTGGAAGAATAAGTGTAATGCTAAAAATATTGTGGTTTGGAATAAAACTCGTCTTGTGGCTAAAGGATATAAGTAGGAAGAAGGCATTGATTTTGAAGAGTCGTTTGCTCTTGTTGTTCGTCTTGAGGCTGTTCGGATGTTTATTGCTTATGTTGCTCATAAGAATATCACTATCTTTCAAATGGATGTCAAAATGGCTTTTCTCAATGGTCCTTTGAAAGAAGAAGTCTATGTCAGCCAACCTGAGGGTTTATTGATCCAGAATTTCTAGATCATGTCTACAGGTTGAAAAAAGCTCTATACGGTCTTAAGCAAGCACCTCGTGTATGGTATGACAAATTGTCTTTTTTCCTAATTGAACATGGGTTCACTAAAGGTATAATTGACCCAACTTTGTTTACATGACGTCACGGGGAAGACATATTACTTGTACAAGTATATGTTGACAACATTATTTTTGGTTCAACAAATCCAAATTTTTCAAAACGTTTTGCAAACATAATGAAAAATAATTTTGAAATGTCAATGATGGGTGAACTAAAGTTCTTTCTTGGACTTCAAGTTCATCAATCTCCCCGTGGCATATTCATAAGTCAGTCACAATATGCAATAGAGTTGCTAAAGAAACATGGTCTAGATGAATGTGTTTCCATGAGTACACCTATGGCAACTGAGAGGCTGGATGCTGATTTACAAGGCACTCCTACTGATCAAACGACTTATCGTCGTATGATAGGAGGGCTTATGTACCTAACAGCCAGTCGACCAGACATTGCTTTTGCTACTTTTGTATGTGCTCGATATCAAGCACGTCCTACGGTCAAACACCTCAAAGAGGTTAAACGGATCTTTCGGTACCTGAGACAGTCCTATAACATGGGCCTATGGTATCCGAAGGATTCCGGATTTGAACTAATTGCCTATTCAGATGCGGACCATGCAGGATGTAAAGATGATTGTAAGAGTACATCAGGAGGATTGCAATTTCTAGGTGGAAAGCTCGTGAGTTGGAGTTCAAAGAAACAAGATTGTACTGCGATGTCAACTGCTGAAGCTGAATATGTTTCCTTGTCTGCATGGCTGTTGCCCAGTAATATTGGATGCGTACACTCCACTCTTGACAATTGATATAAAGTACAATCGGATTCGATGTACTGTGATACCAAGAAGTGTCATTGCATTCATGCAAATCCGGACCAACATCTAAGACTAAGGCACATTGACATCCGATATCGATATTATTAAAGAACAAGTTGAGAAGGGTACAATGGGAAAATTAACTTTGTCCGGGACAACAATAACCAACTTGCGGATTCTATTTACTAAGGCCTTCAAAAGAACGCTTTGAGTAATCTGTTTCATCGCATTGGTATGAGATGTAGGACTCCAACTTAGTTGGAAAGCATGACAAAGTTATCTTCTTGAAAAGTTCATACATAAAAAACATGTAAATAAATTTTTCAAAAACAAAAGAATTTTTTTTTCTTTTCAAAATACCAAAAAGATTTGACATATTTTTTATTAAAAAAACATAATTTAACAAGATCACATGATTAGATTCATGATTCCAAGTTTTTATAAAAAAACTTTCAAATTGAAAATACGGAATCATGATCTAAGGGGGTGTTCTTAAAATTTTCCATTCACATACACATTTTGGAAATAAAATAAAACAACGATGCTCTCACAATACTGAATTTGAAAACCGTACTAGTTTCAAGGGGGAGTTTTTATTTAAAAATCTTCTTTTTTGGACTAAGTACTTTACATGATTTTATTTCAAGGGGGAGTTTTTGTAAAAATTCATTATTCAAGGGGGAGTTTGTGAAAATTGAAAAACAAATCGAAAATGATAATCACAAGGGCTAAATGTATCAATTTTCAAAAAAAATTCGATGGCTATAAAAGGGGCATAATTTTCGATCATAAATATTTATAAGTACCGAATCTATTTACCGAGTTTGAGAAGAAAATCATAACACAACATTTTGAGTTCATTACAACGATTTATACTATTTTTCTTCCTCAATAACGTAATGGGTGAAGCGTTATAATTGATAATTGATGTTTTATCTATTAGCGATTTTAAACTCGGTAAATATTGAAGATTGCCGATTTTATATGTCATCGAGTTTTTGTCAATAATTACACATCAAGGATGATAATATGCATAGATTACGTGAAAATACGTGATGAATAACCTAGACATGATTAACCATTAGTTTAAATTGAAATTCGGATAGTGTATGCAACGTTTTACTGAGTTTGGATAGTTTATATCGAGTTTAATTAATTGACTTCAGGTGGTAATCCGAAAATGATAATATAATACAATGGATTGAGTTTGGTTTTTCATATGTCAAAAAGAATCATTGTTTGTGAAACTCAGTAATAGTCAAAAAGTTAAACTCGGAAAGGTCAAAAAGTCAAACTCAGTAGTACTAAAAAGTCTAAATTCAGTGAAAGTACGTTTGTGGAAACGTGAAGGTGTTTTGAGAAAGAAATAATGTTGATGATTCATGCTTATGATGTTTAATGCTTAATGCTTAAATGCTTAAATGTCTGTGGAATAAGATCAGTTTCTCAAGTGTGGTGAATAATTTTGAAAAAGAAATCGAGTTTTATGAATTCTGAGCTATGGGTCATATATATCTATTCCTAATTGTTTAAGTGGACTAAGTCATGTCCGGTTTAGGCTGTTTTTTGCAATGAACAGAATGAGGAGTGAGTGACTTAGGGTCCATTCAATTATTGAATTAGATACGTTTGTCTTCATTGTTTAGGATTCATGACAAAAAGTGAAAGCAAAAGTTTTTATAACCTGAAACTGTTAATCCAATTCTCAATTGTTTAAGTGGACTAAGTCATGTTCGGCTTCGGCCATTTTCTCCAATGAACAGAATGAGGAGTGAGTGACTTAGTGTCCATTCAGTTGTGGGTTTGAGATTACCTGATTCTATGTTATCATTATAAAGAAAGTTTTTGTCAAAAGATTTCTGGGAAAAGTTCTCAAATAGTTATTGAGTCCAAAATGATACTCTTTCACAAAACAATTTTAAGAAGTTGAATGATTTCTCTTTAATTTTTCATAAAAGAGTCTTGATTAAAATCAAAAGAGAAATCTTCATCATTCTTGAAAGAGTATCATGTCACAAAGAATTTCTGGTGAGGATATTCTAAAAACAGAAAGAGAGAGCTAAATCCATACGCGAAAAAGCAAATCAAAAGTGTGTTCGAAAAAGAATTGCCAGAACACACAAAAATTGGTAAATCAAAAGAATAAAGCGTATGGCATGTGCTAGAAAAAGCAAGAACGAGCACATGGGAAAGAAACTGATCAAAAATATGTTCAAAAAGAATTGCCAGAACATATAAAACAGACAGAGTGGAAAAAGACAAAAATGTCAAATGAATTGTTTGTTATCTAACATCTCAATTGTATTCATTCAGTAATCATCATGGCACAACAACAACATGCAGCTGATGTTCATCCAGATGAACTGTGCCCTCCAAACAAGAGATAGATCATAATTGATGCAAATCAAGAAAGTTTGATCTCGACATCAGTGCAGATGCCCACTCGAAAGCAAAATTCTGACGAATATCATCAGAATCACCTTACGATTTAGCATTGACAGCTTTCTTCATCCGTACCATAATTATGCGACAAAAAGAACTTACTCTTACACTGGATGACTTCAGAACAATCTTTCATCTTCCACAAGCAACTGACAACAATCTAAATTCATTCGTGCCACCACCATCATTTTCTGACATGGTTCCAATTCTACAAACATGTATTGGGGATTTTACAATGAGCTGAAAGACATCATCAATTTCAAGACAACCGGTCTTCTGCAGCGCATGGCAAGAATTTATGCAAGATATTCTCCAAATGGTTGACAACACGTGTCACTGGATGGGATCAACTGTCGTTGTAGATAATGCAAATGATGTATTGCTTTGTCAATAACATTCATGTGGATTACGCAGAGTTACTATAGGAAGGACTTTACTATTCGCTTCATCATCCAACATCTTTGATTCCATATCTAAGATTTACAAAGATCATTGTCAGTCATTACATGACTATCTTTCCTGACATCTCAAGACATGCTCGAGACAAGTATCACAACTTGCAAGATGATGATATCATGAAGAATATTTTTAATTCAGGAAGACACAAAGACAAAGTTGGAATGCAGATACCAGATTGGATGATCACTGAAGAGATGAAGCACACAGAGCATTATCGGATGTATGCGGAGGTGTTTGGGATAGATGTTTCTCTGACTCAGTCACAACCGACTGAGTCTACCCAAGGAACGTATAGGACACCTAGCGCCCCTAGGTCACCTAACCCTAATAAGGAAGCAGCAGAGTCAAGTGCTCCAAGACGATCAACTATGATTCGTCTTTGTATCCCTGAAAGGAGATCCACACGTCTTACACCACCAGCTCCAGTGCCAAATGTTAACAAAGCAGATCAGATGATTTTACAAGATACATTACAAGTTAGTCTTGCTGAGCATAAAAGTCGTGAGGAGCAGGAAGGAAGAGAAAATGTGGCACTGGTTGATGAGCACTTGGCATTTAAAGAAATTGAAAAGATGGTGGATGGACAAGAGAAGGTTGTTGATGATAGTTCAATCCCTAGGAATGATGAATCAAATATTCCCGGCACTAGGATAGAGCCCAAGAGTAATAAGGAATGTCCGGAGGTGGAGATTACTAAAGATAAGGAGGTGGAGATTACTAAAGATAAGGAGGTGGAGATTACTAAGGAGACTCCAATGGTGGATATTACTAACGTTGTTATACCAGTGAATGTAAATGATGAAGATAAAGAAATAACTGATGAGGTGTATGAATTAAAGAGAAGGGAGAAAGGGAAGATTGTAAAGGAGACTAGGAATTCTCCAATCCCCACACCAATTAGATCTCCTATGATTCATACTAATCTCGTATCTTGACGGATACTCATACTACATCATCATCAAGTTTACCTCACACAAAGTTATCTAAAACGAATCGACTTCTATCATTGTTCAAGACAAAACCTACTCGCTTCAAACGCTACAAGAGCTTCTTTCAGGAGTTACAAGGATGTTATGGTTACTTGTTTGCACATCTACGGGCGAGGTTCATGCCAAGGAAGTCATTCGATATACTTGCTGATAATCTTCATGATGTAATGGTTGAGACATTACCCACTATGGTAGATAAACACATTAAGGAGCAAGTTATGGAGCAAGTTCCTGAACAAGTTCGGAATTAAGTTCCAGTGTATGTCCGAAAGGGTTGATTCTGGAGAGGCAAAAGGCAAAAGAAGAGACGGAAAGATTGATTGCTAAAACTATTCTGCAGGAACGTGGAAATATTCAGGCTCAAATTTTGACACAAATTGAGAATGCAATTGCCAATGTCATTCCTTCTCAAGTTGATGCATCCGTACGAAGTTATATGTCTGGACATATTCTTCATGTTCATCCGGCTTAATCATAAACAGATAACATCCTCTTTCAAAAGATCAAACAATATCAACTGTACCTTGCTATGAAAGTTGATCCTCAATTGCAACAACAAGACATAGCAATATGGTTGGCTCTCCAGATGAAGTTTGAAAGAAATACGGTACCACAAACTGCATGTAGAACTCCTGTCGTTCGCCAAAGAGATCAGGACGATCCTCATGATGATTGTAACATCCGAGAAATTTTCGGAATTTTAAATGACTTTTAAACTTTGACTTTTCAGTCCATTTTTTTCTTACTTTTTGACTTTGATCCTTTTAATCGTCCACAAAAAACGTTACCAGCGTAAACTGGGTAAAATTTTCGGAACATATATTAAATAATAAATCGCATTTATTATTACATCTCTCAAGGGAAAGTTATTTTTAACTTATTTAAATTGAAAACGAAAAAGGATATATATTAATTCATAGTTGATTTATCAAAAACGAACCACTAAATCATATTTTCACGATTCGGACCATAAAGCAATTTGATGTAAAACGATATTCCAGACAACTTTTTAGTTTTACCCGAGACTTGAAAACAAGCAGAAGAGGGCTAAAACAGCCCCGCAAAGTTTTAAAAACTGCACACAAAGGATACCGACACACAAAAATAATTAAATTTTTTTTTCATCACTATTTATTTAATAAAATATTAAATAAAATCATTTAACATTTTACTTATTTAAGCGTTGTTGATAACGCGAACATCCGAGTTAAAATTTCTTTTTTATTTATTTATTTACTAAGTCACAAAATAAATAATAAACGTTTTAAATAAATTTTATAAAACGTTTACGAAAATTAGTCGAGTGAAAATGATTTAGAAAACAATGGCGCAAGTTTCGTGCGTTGAATCATCCGTTACCTTGCCTAAACGAGTCCCGAATCATTAATTAACAAAATTTACTCTTTAGGTCCTTGTGATAATATTTACACATTACACCTTAATCTATTATACCATTTTCATTTCTTTTTAAAACTTTATTTTATATATATATATATAACACCATCTCATTATAACCTAAACACACACACCACCACCTCATAAACATTTTCCGGCGCCCCCTTTTGGTCCGGCCGAGTTTTCCGGCCACCGGAATAATTTCCGGCGAGATACCAGCGATAGCTCCAACTAAACCACCACTCCACCACGATCTTCATCATCCTCATCATCAGCCGTACCACCTCACTGTCATCATCATCTTAACACCACCATCGTCACAACCACCTCATCTACACCACCGCGACCACAGCCACCATGACCCGAGAAGGGTGCGTTAGTTTCTGTGGTTAACGAAAGAAGGGTGCGTTGGGTTTATAAAATCCACCATCCAAAAGGGGTGCGGCTGGTTCGCTGTAAAACCACCACCCATGGGCGAGTTTGGTTTTACTTGCACCAATAAGGGTGTGTTCGTTTTTGTTACAAGCACCGGGGGGTGCGTCCATTCCCTGTTGCACCAGCCATGGGTCCGTTTGGGTTGTATTTCGCAGCAAGGGCTGCGTTTGGTTTGCTTTGTGGCACCATTGGGTGCGTTTGGTTTCGACTTAGCACCGGTTAGGGTGCGTTTGTTTCGGGTCAGCCACCCAAAATGGGAGCGTTTGGCTGAAGTAAATAAACAAGGGTGCGTTTGGGATGGCTGTAAACAACCAATAGGGTGTGTTTGGTTGATATAGAAATTCATAAGGGTGTGTTTGGTTTGGCTGTTAACAGCAATAAGGGTGCGTTTGTTTTAGTAGAAACACACAAGGATGTGTTTGGCGTATTTACAGCCGCAAGGGGCACGTTTGGCTGGCTGCGTTTCAGCCGAGTACAGCTGATGTTCATCCAGATGAAATGTGTCCTCCAAACAAACGATATGATCTTATGGATGCTAACAAGAAGGTTGACCTTGATCATATGCAATGTCCACCAGAAAGCAAAATTCTGATGAACATCAAGAATCATCCATTACGATTCAGCATTGTAGCTTCTTCATCCGTACCATGGATTTATATGGCACAGTACTTTGAAGGAAGATAGATCAAAGTATAGGCTCAAGTTTATGCTGGACAAGAAAGAACTTAATCTTACATTGGATGACTTCAAAACAATCTTTCATCTTCTACAAGCAACTGACAACAATCATAATTCATTCGTACCACCACCATCATTTTCTGAAATGGTTCCATTCTATAAACAAGTATTAGGATTTACAATGGAGCTGAAGACACCATCAAGTTTCAAGACAACTGGTCTTCTGCAGCCATGGCAAACGTTATGCAAGATATTCTCCAAATGCTTGACAACACGTGTCACTGGATGGGATCAACCGCCATTGCAGATAATGCAAATGTTGTATTGCTTTGTCAACAACATTCATGTGGATTATGCGGAGTTACTATGGGAAGGACTTTACTATTCGCTTCATCATCCAACATCTTCGATTCTATATCCTAGATTTACAAAGATCATTGTCAGTCACTACATGACTATCTTTCCTGACATCTCAAGACGTGCTCGAGACATGTATCACAACTTGCAAGATGATGATATCATGAAGAATATTTTTAACTCAGGAAGACACAAAAACAAAGTTGGAATGCAGATACCAGCTTGGATGATCACTGATGAAATGAAGCAAACGGAGCATTATCGGATGTATGCGGAGGTGTTTGGGATAGATGTTCCTCTGACTCAGTCACAGCCGACTGAGTCTACCCACGGAACGCATAGGACAACTAGCGCCCCTAGGTCACCTAACCCTGATAAGGAAGCCACAGAGTCAAGTGCTCCAAGACGATCAACTGTGATTCGTCTTCGTATTCCTGAAAGGAGATCCACACGTCTTACACCACCAGCTCCAGTGCCAACTGTTGACAAAGCAGATGAGATGATTTTACAAGATACATTACAAGTTAGTCTTGTTGAGCATAAAAGTCATGAGGAGCAGGAAGCAAGAGAAAATGTGGCACTGGTTAATGAGCACTTGGCATTTGAAGAAATTGAAAAGATGGTGGATGGACAAGAGAATATTGTTGATGATAGTTTAATCCCTAGGAATGATGAACCAAATATTCCCGGCACAAGGATAAAGCCCAGGAGTAATAAGGAAAGTCCGGAGGTGGAGATTACTAAAGATAAGGAGGTAGAGATTACTAAGGAGACTCCAGTGGTGGAGATTACTAACGTTGTTATACTAGTGAGTGTAAATGATGGCGATGAAGAAATAACTGATGAGGTGTATGAATTAAAGAGAAGGGAGAAAGGGAAACTTGTAGAGGAGACTAGGAATTCACCAATCCCCACATTAATTAGATCTCCTAGGATTCATACTAATCTCGTATCTTCAGATACCGAGAAACTCTAGGAATTGATGGATACTCCTCATACTACATCATCATCAAGTTCATCTCACAAAAAGTTAGCTAAAACAAATCGACTTCTATCATTGTTCAAGACAAAACCTACTCGCTTTAAACGCTACAAGAGCTTTTTTCACGAGTCACAAGGACGTTATGGTTACTTGTTTGCACATCTACGGACGAGGTTCATGCCAAGAAAGTCATTCGATACACTTGCTGATAATCTTCATGATGTAATGGTTAAGACATTACCCACTATGGTAGACAAACACATTAAGGAGCAAGTTATGAAGCAAGTTCCTGAACAAGTTCGGAATCAAGTTCCAGTGTATGTTGCAAAAGGGTTGATTCTGGAGAGGCAAAAGGCTAAAGAAGAGACGGAAAGATTGATTGCTAAAGCTATTCTGCAGGAACGTGGAAATATTCAGGCTCAAATCTCGACACAAATTGAGAATGCAATTGTCAATGTCATTCCTTTTCAAGTTGATGCATCCGTATGTAGTTATATGTCTGGACATATTCTTCATGTTCATCCGACTCAATCACAAACATCCTCTGTTTCAGATCAACAATATCAAATGTATCTTGCTATGAAAGCTGATCCTCAATTGCAACAACAAGACATAGCAATATTGTTGGCTCTACAAATGAAGTTTGAAAGAAATACGGTACCACAAACTTTATGTAGAACTCCTGTCGTTCGCCCAAGAGATCAGGACGATCCTCATGATGATGCTCATCCTGAGGGGGAGAATAGTGTAAAGCGGCAGAAGACATCAGAGTATGAAGCTTATGTGTCTGGAGAGTCATCGTCTGGACAAGTTTTTCAAGAGGAACAAGCTCCATCAACTTCAGGAAATCAAGAGAAAGATGATGATTTTGATTTTTGGACTGACTCTTATGCTTCAGATGATGATGAAATACCAACGAAGCAAGTATCACAAGACATTATGGAAGAAGTATCGCTGGCCATTGATGAAGCTAAGCTGAAAAAGATGGCTGATGAGATGTTGAGACAGAGATGTACTTCAGGAGATGAGCATCAGTATCACATTGATCAGATGAAGAATTTCTTGAAGAGTGACATTGTCTAGGAGAGTAGAAAAGAAATTCTTGTATCTCCACATCACGAAAGACCACACCATTTGTTCATATCTGTCAAAAAGATCCTGAAGCTCCAGCATTATCTCTGATTAATTAAGACCTGGACCCGAGAAGATAGTATTGTCACTTCACAAGTTTTTAGCAATTATCTTCAACGATGATGATATTGAAGAACGAACTTCCAGATGGGTGAATAAGTGTGTAAAGAAATTTAATCCTTATGCTCGATATGGTGTTGAACATTGGAAGAATCCTTATGCGAAGATCTTCTACATAAGGAAACAGAAAGAGCCTAGAAAATCAAAGGAAGAGATTTATTCAAACTAAAAAATCATTCAAGTCATCAAGACATATTGGGAATTGGGTCATGAACACAAGTTTATCACAGAGATTGTTGCAAGAAGAGCTAATGATTGCATTGTATCAATTACCGAGCCTGATTACAAGAATCTTAACAAGAATGATATTGAGGACATATACTTGTTGATTATGAATGGCAAGGTACCAGATTATGCAGATACAGGATTGCTATGGTCTTTATCAGTCTTCATTAGAAGTTCAGTGATATGGGAAAGAGTGCATGACTTCCAACTTGGAATTGAAAGCTATCAACAGAAGGTTAATCTCACTGCACCAACAATGACTTTCCCAGGAATTGAAGATCATGAAATGTTCTCTATCATCTATGAGCCTGTGCATGGAATTATTTACAAGAATAGTAAGAAAGAGAAACGGGTGATGAGACATTCAGAAATTCATAAGTTTTGTGATGCAACGTTAAATAGAGTGTTAGAAGGTCTGAAGAGTTATAATAATGATGTCAAGTATGGATATGTACAAAAAGATCTCACCAAAGATGAAACAGAATACTTGAAGTTGTTTGAAGAAGAGATTGAAGAAAGATTAAAGCATCATAGACAGATGAGAAGATGGGAGATGTTTGTGAATAGAACACCACTTGGACCACGAAGAGAACGCCCTGAATAATCGACCCTTAAGGGGAGATTGTTAGGATCATTAAAAGTGTCGATTATGTGATTTTGTATTATTTAAGTCATTAGTGTTTCTTTTGATAATGTCAAAGTAGTTTGTAATAAGGTATATTATGCTAAAAGAATGAAATAGCATAATTACCAAAGTCTAGGGACTAGAAGTGTTAAGTTAGGAAAAAAAAGGAAGGGAAGCCTCCTTACCTCACCTATAAGTACCCCTCTAATCTTCATTAGAGGGTGATGCTTTGTAAATAACCCCTCCATTTTTAATATCATTTAAAATTTGAATACTTGCCATCCTCTACTATTCTCTCTATGCTTCCATGATCGATATGTTTGATTCAAGACAAACAAGACCTATCAAGAAGGAATAAAATTCCATAGGATTAACCTTCAACCGTAGAATCTCCTCATCCCTTTCAGCTTCAAGAATAGTAGCTCGATTAAGAGCGGCGGAAAGACGAGCCACCTCAGAATGCAAATTATACAGACTTTTAGTAATGGACTTAATCTTTTTCTTCCTCTCCTTCCCCTTGGCATTGGACTTGGCAAAAGAAGCATTGGAGGTAGCAAGCTTATCATTAAGTCCAGAAACCTGCTTCTTTAAGGTAGACACTTGAAGTTCTAACCCAGTCAAGCTAGCAAACTTCTCCTCATAACCCTTCAGCCTAGAATTTGTTGATAACACATACTCATGATGAGATTGATTCAACCTACAATAGCGAGCAAGAAGCTCACCACCATGCGACATCATCATACAGTGCAATGCACTCATCTTTGCAGTCAATTGATCATCGGACACACTCTTAACACGGACCATCTCTCCTAGTGTGGGAAACTGATCAACAATAGTCTTGCAAACAGCATGATCCTTAAACACCTCCTTCGTTAGAACTCCAAAATTAGGTTGGTATGGGGCATCCCACTCCTCCCGAGTAAACTCACAGTTCCCAGCAACACCATCCTTAGGATATGTGGCATAATAAGGACCATCGGAAAAAGGGAAGAAGTCCGTATAAATAGCATCACCGGAAACATCCCTAAATAAGGGAGCAGGTCCGGAGGACGGTCTCGGTCGGCTTACACCCACAGACGATGCAACATCATCATCAACCATAACGCCCTTACCCTGAGAATCTGTAAAATAAAAACACAATGAGACAAAGAAAGAAGACAAAGAAGAAAACAAGGAAGAAATCAAAAACAATTACCTCGGGTGTTAGAGCCTTCAATAGCAGGAGCAATGGAGCTCCCACCTTAGTTCCCTAAGGAAGGGATCATAGCAGCTGAACGAAGATGAGTAACCAACATAATCTCAACACAAGCATCATCATCATCATCATCATCACTTTCATCATCATCACCCACAAACAAACTAGGGCGAGTAGTAATACCAGATGATTGAGCCAAGGCAGACCTAGTACGCTTAGCAACATGGCTTAAAGCGGCACCAAAAGAAGAGGCCTTTCACTTCTTAGAAGCTTCATCCTTAGCAACAATCTTAGAACTAGGGGTACCAACAGTAAGATCTTCTAGAGAATGTTTAGGAATAACAGCATCGGCTGCAGCAGGAGGAGTGCAATAAAAGGGAAGCCTTTGAAGGGTTGTCCTAACATCCAAATGGGGCTCCTCCTGGACCTCAGCACCGGTCTACTCAGGAGGGCAGAGAAAATCGTGAATGCCCATAACTGCAAAAAAAGAAAAAGAAAAACAACAATAAATGCAAGCAACAGAAGCCAAAAGATATAACACAAATATTTCAACCCACCCCCCGTACTATTTACATCAGTACCTCGAAGCACCAGATCACAGATACGACTCTTCCAAACTCAACTCAACCCAGATAATACTAACACACACACTCAGTCATATCCCTCAGCTTTACAACATGAGCGCTCAGACGGCGCACATCAGCCATGTTAAAAGAACCAGCAGCAGGTCTTGGATCGTCAATAGCTGCGTTCGGATGTCTCCAAACCATAGCATTCAAAATAGCCTGTCAATCAATAAAAAAGAAGCCACTCTTCCAATGCTTCATGCAAGAACGGTTGTCATCAATACATACCAGAGAAGGGGCACGATACTTGGCAAATGAAAATCAATCACCTTGTTTGCATAAAGTCTGGAAGACCGACACAACACCTTGAAGGTAATGACCTTATTAAGACCAAGAGGACCTAACTGAGAGAAGTGAACCCTGTAGTGTTTGATGAGGGCCAGAAGGAACGATGAAAAAGGAATTCGAACACCAAAAAAAATCAAACATTAGATGATAAATACCTATGGCATCATCCAGAAGCTCGGACATCACAAATTCTTCAGAGGGCAGCCGAGGGTGAAGATCGCGAGGAATCTTACATTTAATGATTAAATCATTCAGATCATCTTGGGTAAGTCGAGAATGGTACAGATCCATATCATGTTTAGCCATAATCAAAAAAGTAAGAAGGAAAGAAAGAGGTACCTAGGAAAGGGAAAAGTCTGGAGCAAAGTAAGCAGTGGCAGAAAACAAAAATGATAGCTCCGAAAACAGTGTGTTTTTACTATAGCAAGGATAAAGCGAAAAGTAAAAAGGAGGCTGCTATTTATAGGAAAATAAGGAAAGGGCGTGATGGTTGGAAAGTTATCACATGAACGTAGCAAATAAAATACGTAGACAAAAAACAAGCCACGTCCGCAAAAGCAGAAACATTAATAACATAAGGTACATTGAAGTCTAGCACTGACAAGATAGCTTGACAGATACTAGACTTGGGGGACATGATGAGGTATAGTCTCTCCCGAAACATCCGAAGGATAAAACTGGCTTAGATGCTTCTGCCAAACTAACACGGGCTAAACTAAACAAACGCTCCCGAGATGCTGACTTGTCGAAGGACAAATCAGGTCCGGAGTCACCACTAGAATTCCGGAGAAGCTGGTATGTCGAAGGACATGTCAGGTCCAGAGTTATTAGCTCCGTCTTAACGCAGCGGCATCAAAGGACAATCAGATAAAGGTATAGTCCTTGTGAAGGACCGTTGTCCTTGAAAGGACACGTAGCCGACAAGTTATACCAAGAGAGAGCCCCACGATTATGTCTTGTAGCGAATCCCAACTGGTATAAAGGGAGAGCTCATTTCCTTAGGATGGGACACACAACACCTTTCTGGACCATACTTTACATTCTCTGCATTTATCTCACAACAATTGTACTTACTCTTACGCCAGAGTTGGTCTCGGACTCACACCCCGAGGCAAGCTAACGGTATTCTTTCTTATTTTCAGCTAGGAGACGAAGGACTATGCTCGAAAGGAACCAAGCTAAACTCGATCTCTATTACCGCCGAGGTCACTTTTACCAAGCTCAAGCAGCCCACGTAAATTTACCTCAAGAATAACTTTATAAATTATAAAACTCCTACTATTTATTTCGTATACTTAAAACGTGTTAATACTTATAAATTAAACACTTAATCTGGTTAATTTGGGGTTTACCGAGTAAATTGACAAAACATACTGCTTATATGTCTATTTATTTACTTCTTATTTTTTCTACTTGCCTATTTTCTTTAAATAGTATAAGTATATAATATCTAATACGTATACTTCAATGTATTTCCTTCGAGTCTAACTTGTCAACCACCACATAACCAATAATACTAAAGGCATAGATACAAAACGCTTTTAAAACTCATATGCATCAACTTTAAATGCGCGCTACAAATATATTTCTGAGTCGGACATTAATTGCTAGGTCGTGACTGGGCGCCGTTGCACGTTGTTTTTGATTATTTTATTAGCTACTATTCATCCTTACTTAAGGTGAGTTCTAGTAGCCCCACTTTTAAACTATTTTCCTTGGGGGGAAATGATACTCAAATCTTTTCAAACTGTTTTACTTCTGTGCTAAAATGTTTATACGCTTTTGGACAATGCTATGTGCCTATAATTACGTATGTGAATGCTACTGTATATGTTCATGCATGCTAATACTACTCAGCCGACTGTGTAGCTCCAGCTAGTAGGCGATAGGTTTAGAAAACTATAAGCGCTTGGGCCACTATTGACTTGTTTATCTGATTGAAATACTATGAGATGATATGAATTGTTATGATTGTTATTAGACTACTATTCATACTGCTTTCACTTCGCCATTATATTGCACTATTGTCCCCACTTAAATTCTGGCACAACATCTGGGTTTACACTATAAACCTACGAGCTCACCAACTTTATATTGACCTTATCGAGTATCATTTTCAGGTGAAGCAAATGCTTAGTGAAGTCAAGTTAGAAGGCCTTTAGCAGACCTAAGAGTATCCCTTGAGGATGTTTCTTTGACAGACTACATTTAGGATGTTTTATTTATGGTTATGTATCTGGATCATCTTATACATGTATCGCTTCAAGTTTGGGAGTTTGGCTTTGTAATAATTTTGACTATGTGTTATGATTTGACTAGTCACGACACAAGTACCTACTTGTTGTCGGAGGACGTCATAGCACTTTTATCTGCAATGCATGTAGTGTTCTTTATATTGACACCATGTGTTATGATGATCAATCCCTCCGTCATGCCTTGTGTTTCTGCCTTAGATGAGGTGTGACAGATTGGTATCAGAGCCAATGGTTATAGATAACTAGGTGGTTTGGCCTAGACTATAACCTAGGAACTTTCATATAGCTTGCATAATAGGAACTATGTGTGCGGTTTCCTCTTATACTTTTTTATACGCGTAATTAACAACTATCGTCTTAGATAAGTCAATCACTTGACTGTGTGAGTGTGGTGCCAATTATAATTGGGAAATGATGCATATATAAATACGGTGGCCAACGTAATTATAGATGCATCACGACCCACACGCACTTAGTAATCTTGCTCACTCAAATCGGTGCTGACACCTTAGGCCGCGATTCGAACAATAGTATATTAGGGCCGTCTATATGCGAAATTTCCCTCCTACCTAATGATACATGTATCCTTCCTCGTATAGATAATACCTCCAACGATGACAACACGCAATGCCGGCCGACAAACTGCTGCACCACGAGGTGGAAGGATGGGTGGACATACTGGTAGATGAGGTGGAAGAACTGGCGATCAAGGTGGCCGAGGAGGTGGCCGAGGTAACAAAACAAATGGAGGCATCGACGAAGTCCCCAACTTTTCCACTATCATCGCTCGGCACTTGCAAGACCTACTTCCTACTATCATCGCTCAAGTAGGTGATCACATCAGCAATCAAGGGATCAACGGAATCCAAAACGACAACGCCACCGACGATAACATCCATGAAGATGATAGGAACGTTAACGTGAACAACAATTAGAATGGGTGTTCATATAAGGAGTTCATGGTAGGCAAGCCGAAGGAATTTAATGGTAAGGGTGGCGCGGTAGCTTACACCCGTTGGGTCTAGAAAATGGAAGCAGTACAAGATATCAGTGGCTGTGGAGACCACCAGAAGGTTAAGTATTTTGTCGGTTCGCTAATAGGTAAGGCACTCACATGGTGGAACTCTGAGGTCCAGACTAGAGTTCTAGAAGCCACAGTTGGCATGACTTGAGAAGATTTTAAGGCATTGATGAAAGAAGAGTACTGCCCAAGCAATGAAATGCAAAAGTTGGAAACAAAGTTCTAGAGTCACGCTATGGTTGAAGTTGGGCATGCAACGTACACTGACCGATTTCATGAGCTTGCTAGGCTAGTCTCTCACTTGGTTACCCCTAAGACCAAAAGGATAGAAAGGTACATCTATGGCCTTGCTCCACAGATCCGTGGGATGGTGGCAACAACTGAGCCACCTACAATCTAGAATGCCATTCTAAAAGCTGAGGTGTTAACTGATGAGGCAGTTAGGAATGGATCTTTGAAGAGGAGTGGTGAGAAAAGAGGAAATGGCAGAGAGCCGAGTAAGGAAGGGAATGTTAAGGATGATAATAAGAGAGCTGGGACTAGGAAAGTGTTTGCCACAATCACTAACCCTGTTAGGAAGGAGTACACGGGTCCAACACCCAAATGTACAAATTGCAATTTCCACCATTACCCCAAAATGCCTTGTCGTGTGTGTGCAAACTGCAATTGATTAAGGAACTTTGCCAAGGATTGTAGGACGGGGCCTAAGATGGTGAATCCACTAAATGCCAGAAACCCGACAGCAGCTCGTGGGGAGTGCTATGAGTGTGGTGGTACTGATCATTATAAGTCAGCATGCCTTAGGTTGAACCGAGCACCAGGTCAAGGAGGAAATCGTCTAAATCAAGCTTTGGCTATTGAGGGAGGTCAGGGTCGTGGAAACAATGGCAATCTAGCATGTGGAAGAGCATTCGTGATGGGAGCAGTGGAAGCTCTCTAAGACTCGAACATTGTGGCGGGTACGTTCTCTCTAAACAACCACTATGCTACAATGCTATATGATTCTGGTGCCGATTATAGCTTTGTTTCCACTATCTTCATGCCTCTATTAGACATAAAGACTAGTAGTCTAGGTTTTAGTATGAAATTGAGATAGCTAGCGGGCAGCTAGTAGAGATCAATAAGGTTATACGTAGTTGTAAGATAGAAATAGAAGAAAATACCTTTAACATTGACCTTATACCGTTTGGACACGAAAGCTTCGATGTAATTATACGAATGGACTCACGGTCCAGGCATATAGCCAAAATTATCTACCATGAGAGGGTAGTTCGAATCCCGCTACCTCATGGCGAGATGCTTAGAGTTTACGAAGAACGGCCAGAATAGAAGGTGTAGCTTCTCATGAGTGCAAAAGCAGAAGAGTCAAAACTGGAAGACATCACCATCGTTTGAAACTTCTCCGAGGTATTTCCTAATGACCTATCAGGATTACCTCCTTCCTGAGAAGTCGAGTTTCGTATCAATTTAATCTCTAGAGCAATGCCGATTACGAAGTCTCCCTATCGCTTGGCACCTACTGAAATGGAGGAGTTGTTGAACCAACTCAATAAACTCTATGACAAGGGTTTTATTCGACCAAGTTCATCGCCATAGAGAGCACCGGTATTATTCGTCAAGAAGAACGACGATTCTTTTAGGATGTGTATCGACTATAGATAGTTGAACAAGTTGACCATCAAGAATCATTATCCCCTCCCAAGAATCGACGACCTATTCAATCAACTGCATAGATCTCGATACTTCTCCAAGATAGACCTTCGGTCTAGATACCAACAGCTGAGAGTGCACGAGGACGATATTCTAAAGACCGCATTTAGAACTCGATATGGACACTTCGAGTTTACAGTAATGCCCTTTAGTCTGACAAATACACCAGCGGTATTCATGGACTTGATGAACCGAGTATGCAGACTCTACCTAGACAAATTTGTCATCGTATTCATCGACGACATTTTGATCTACTCAAAGATGAAAGAGGAACATGAAATGTAGACCCTAGCAAGATAGAAGCTGTGAAGGACTGGGAAGCCCCTAAATCGCCAACAGAAGTCCAGTCATTCTTAGGGTTAGCAAGATATTACCAGCGATTTATCACGAACTTCTCTAAGATTTCCAAATCACTTACCATCTTGACTCAAAAGAACAAGAAGTATGTTTGGGGTGATGAACAAGAAATGTCGTTTCAAACTTTGAAGGATAAGTAGTGTAATGCACTTGTCCTGGCTCTCTCTAATGGGCCAGCAAACTTTGTGGTATACTGTTATGCAACATGCCAAGGCCTGGGGTACGTGCTAATGCAAAGAGGCAAAGTGATTGCTTACGCTTCTAGACAGTTGAAGATCTACAAAAAGAATTACACCACCCATGATCTGGAACTGGGTGCAGTTGTATTCGCTCTCAAGATCTGGAGACAGTACTTATATAGGATGAAGAGCGACATATATACCGACCACAAGAGTCTCCAGCATATCTTTAGTCAGAAAGAGCTGAACATACGTCAACGTCGTTGGATAGAGCTATTCAACGACTATGACTGCAAAATTCGCTACCATCCTGGTAAGGCGAACGTAGTAGCCGATGCGCTAAGTAGAAAGGAGACAATAAAGCCTAGGAGAGTTCGAGCTATGAACATGACCATTCAGTCGAGTATCAAGAGTAAGATACTAGCGGCTCAGAAGGAAGCGACTGAGGTTGTCAATGCACCAGCAGAAATGCTGCGAGGGCTAGACGAACAGATGGAGCGTAGGAGTGATGGAACATTATATTACATGGATCGAATATGGGTTCCTTTGACGGGTGACGTAAGAACCCTGATAATGGATGAAGCACATAAGTCAAGGTACTCTCTACACCAGAAGCGGATAAGATGTACTATGATCTTAGAGATATGTATTGGTGGCCATGGATGAAAAAGGATATAGCCTTGTATGTTAGCAAGTGTTTTACTTGTTCGAAGGTTAAGGCTGAACATCAGAAGCCATCCGGCTTACTGTAGCAACCTGAGATCCCTGAGTGGAAATAGGAGAGAATAGCCATGGACTTTATCATGAAATTACCAAGAACTAGTAGTGGGCATGATTTAATCTGGGTCATTATGGACCGATTGACTAAGTGTGCTCATTTCCTACCCATTCGTGAAGATTTTAAGATGGATAGACTAGCTAGACTCTACCTCAACGAAATTGTGGCAAGGCATGGTGTGCCAATATCGATAATATACGACCACGATAGTCGCTTTACGTCACGATTATGGCAATCTATGCAAGATGCATTAGGGACACGTTTAGATATGAGTACGGCTTACCATTCACAGACTGATAGTTAAAGCGAGCGTACCATTCAGACCTTGGAAGACATGCTCGGAGCATGCGTCATCGACTTCGGAGGAAGTTGGGATACTCATCTTCCATTGGTTGAATTCTCCTACAACAACAACTATCATTCTAGCGTGAGGTGTGCACCGTTTGAAGCCATCTACAAAAGGAAGTGCCGCTCACCCATCCTATAAGCAGAAGTTAGAGAAGGAAAATTGATCGGACCTGAGATCATGCAAGAAACTACTAAGAAGATCTCCCAGATCAAGGATTAGCTTAAAGCTGCACGCGATCGTCAGAAGAGCTATGCCGACAAACGAAGGAAACCCTTAGAATTTAGTGTAGGTGATCATGTCCTACTCAAAGTATCACCTTGGAAAGGTATGGTACACTTTGGAAAGAAAGGCAAATTAGCACATAGGTTCATTGGATCATTTGAGATCATAGAGAGGATTGGTCCGGTAGCATATCAATTAAGATTACCTCAAGAGCTAAGCAGTGTTCACGACACGTTTCATGTGTCGAACCTTAAGAAATGCTT
>BQNB010019860.1:0-66250 GCA_026074375.1 Tanacetum coccineum | reverse complement strand
TGTGTTTATTTATGATTGTATGAAACCTAGAATGTAGATCTTAGTGGTGTTGCTTCTTATGATGGATGTGCATGTTAGGTGATAAGTGTTAAATTGTATACATAAATTACCCAGGATTTCGCCAATAAAAGCCAAAAAAATATGCCAAAAGATGGAAATATGTGTGTTTTTGTGCAGGAAAGGATATCAAAGTCAAAAAGAGAAAAAACGACCAAAACCGACAAGAAATGAAGAGACAAGTACAAGAGAAAGATTTGAAGCCAATATCGAAAGCCGGATCAAGACCGTGGTCGAGAAAAGTCAAGAAAGTAAAGAAAAGGACAAAGTTTGAAGTGAAATGACCATTATACCCTTTGAAGAGGATGCAAAAAGACTAAACTACCCTTTGGGTCCTTCTATACTATTTGGATCACAAAATCCCAATAAAGAACCCAAACTCAAAGTCCATTTCTTGTTTTAGAAACTACAAGGGCCAGAAATGCAATTTTCAAAATTCACTTTTACACTACACTATGAAGAAAGAAACAGAGGGACTTGTTGTGCAATTATGCCAAACTTTTAAACCAAACGCGGGCTAACTTCTCCCTAACAGCTTTATACCTGCTTTTCCCGCCAAAACACCCAACAAGCCCAACTTCCCCAAATCCCTTTCCCGTTTCTCCCTACTCTACCCCACCTCGTATTTACAACTTCCACATCATTTTGCTCACGTGGCAGCTTCCCATTGGTGCGAACACCTCACCCAAGAGATCCAACGGCTTAAGATTCAAAAGAAAAAGATCAACGGCTTGGAATGATTGAATTTCTCATCTTCTCATCATTTTTAACTATAAATATAAGCTTGTAATTCAGTTTTAGAGAGTTTTTTTTAGAGAGTTAGTTCAATTTTCTTTGTAAATTTTCCTTTACAACTTACGTGAACTGTTCATCGTTGCAATTAAGCCTTTTAAATCTTTCAATTCAGTTGTACTTCTTGATTCTTATTTTGTACTCTTCTTTTAAAAGTAATAAAATAGTTCAGTTGTGTTTGTTTTCAAGTTTTCAAGTAATAAGCTAGTTTTAGCTAATAAGCTTGAAATAAGCTCGATATAGCTTATTCTGTTTTCTTAAGTTCAAAAGTTGTTCAAATTTTGTTAAAAGCCTTCTAAATATTGATTTTGTATACATTAGTTCAACAAAGTTCATTTGAATTCAATTTGATTGATATTGGAAGCATTGAGGAGTAATAAGCTCAATTTAGCTTATTGAGTTTAAGCTCTTGGTCTAGAGGCTAGGAGCCATTAGGATATTGAGTTTTAAGGTCATTCACTCAGAAAGAGTGACCTAGAGTTCAGAGATTACAAAATTCAGGTTTCACTCTCTATTTTTCATTATAGCATTTGAAGCTTAATCTAGATGCTTATTGTGAATTCAGAAATGCTTATTCCTTATTGAAGTGTGTTTAGTTGATCATTAGTTTTATCTGATTTTAATTTTCCATTACTAATTCTAGTTAAATAATCCTTTTAGTTAATACTGTTCTTATTAGTGATAAATACCTAAGTGAGTAACTAGCTTATTTCTTTTAATAAGTTGTAGTTTTTAGTGCTAAAATAGCTTAATTAGTTGAGTTTAAGATAGAGTAGATAAAAGGTTTTAGCAGATTTAGTTTTAAAAATAGATTTTAAGTGAAATTTAGTTGGGATAGTATTAGTTAAGTAGTGTTTGGGTTAAGGTGTTTTTGACCTTAAAAGTCAACAAGAGATTGTAAAAACACTTTACATAGTTGAGATTTTCAGAGTGTTCAAGTTTTAAATAGGTTTTAAAAGTTAGTTTGTAGATTTTCAAAGTTTAGAGCTTAAAAAGCTTTTACTAGCACCAGGACAGATTTTTGCAGGTAATTTTAGATTTTTGTAGTTCATAGGCATTCTAATGTTTTCAAACTTGGTTTAGTGCTTACACTTAGATACATTTTGTGAGTAGGTTTGTGGTTCTTAACCTTGATACTTAGCCTGTGCAATCTTTAAGATTTTGAGTTCAAGTAAATCCAGCATAAACAGTATTAACTCAGTTAATAATGTTTGATGCTTATCATTTTTAAGCTACTTTTTAGCTCTTGAAATTAGGAGATAGCACTTAGCTGTAGGAACCTTAATAGTACTCCATTAGCTCAACATAAGTCATCTTTTAAGTTTTCTTTTTAAGCTTTTAGTCTAGCTTAATTGTTCTTGCAAAAGTGGTATAGTAGTAGCTGAGATTACTAGCTTATTTCTTTTGATTTCTATTTTCTAGTTATCATTTCCAAAATCCTTTTATCTAGGTTCCTTTTATAATCATAGAATAGCTTATTTCCAAAATTTCAGTTTCTAGAATTTTAATTTGAGCTAGTTAGCTTATTAGGATTTGCTTATTAATAGTCATTAAGCTGAACTTTAGCTTTTTAAGAACAAATTTCTTGTTAATCTTGTTTACTTGTAGCTTATTTCTTTTTAGAAATCCCTAGTACACATCACAAGCTTCTTATAGCATCTTTTGGTTTTTATTTTTATTGAGTAATAAGCTAGGAATAAGCCAAAGTTTGAAACAGGTAGAATTTTAAAGAAAAACCATAGTTTCTGTAGAACAGATTTAAAAGCTAAATTTTTAGCTTATCTAGTTGATAAAAGTTCAAAGTGCTTTTGTTAAAATTGTAGTATATAAGCTCAGGTCCAACTTTTATGATTTGAGTTTTAGCTTATTTTCACTTTTGTAATAAGCTCAAAATTGCTTAAATCGTAGGGTTTATTTGGTACTTTTTCAATAGTTTAAGGTTGCCTGTTTTAACTATAGTGTAATTTTCTTTTATTTTCCCCGCCTACCCTTTATTTTCATACTTTGCATTTTCTACCCTGTCTTTTAGGATTAATAAAATAGTTTTAATATTTTTAAAATTAGTTTAATAAAATTAGGGTTTAGGTTTTAATTAGTAAAATTAGGGTTTAATTGATTAGTAAAAATTGGGCATTTTCATACCATTAAATTTCTGCACATTTTTAGTAGTTAACAATCATTTTTCTTTATTTTCAATTGTTGTGTATTTTCTAGATAATTAAATAGAGTTTTTAGTAATTTTCTTTTTCTAGGAAATTCAATAGAAATAGAAAAATAGTTGGAATAAATACTTATTCTTTTTGTTAATTAATTTTCTTTTTCATTCTAGATATTTTTGAAAAAATAAAAATAGAATTTTAGTGGTTTAATTTTTAGGAAAGTTTTATTTTTATAATTCATTTTTCTTTATAAAATAATATTAAAATTCAAAAATAGCTAAAAAAAATTTCAATTATTTTTCCTAAAAATTTTCTTTTTAAATTTGTGATTTTTAGGTATAAAATTTGTTAAAAGAAGTGCCTTAGATTTTAAATTTCAGTTTTATCTCACGTTTTTAATTTCCGTGTATTAAAACTTCGTGCTAGTCAATTGTTTTTTTTTCTTTAATATTTTCTATAGTTTAATTGTGCTATTATATTCGTAGTGTAATTCAAAATTCAAAAATTCCTTTATCCATTCTTGACTCGAACCGAATTTATTCCAGAAATTTCATTCACGACTTGTTTGGGATAAGGACCCGAGAAGAAAATACTTCTCCGGTTAAAAAATATACGTTATTGTGTTTTCTTAAGGTGAGATTTTACCCTTTTATTTCTCTTGTTTTGAGAAGTATTGGGAAGATATTGTCACGGGATTTAGACTTATACATATATAAATTTGATAGTGCTTACACCAGTACTCAAAATTTTAGCGTAGCTTGCCGGGGAGACTGGTGAACGATGTTTGAGGGATATTGTTGAAAGTAGAGTTTTGAAGACCTTCCTTTTTAGAAGTTACTTTGCTATTTTTGTATATATAGTATAAAAATACAAAACGTTCATTAATTCGATTCCTATCGAATTAGTTAAAATACAAAAATAAAATAAACAAATTTGGATACTAGCTATCCATCTTAAACCATTCAATAAACAACCAAACTAATCGTTGTTACTTGGGAGGTACGACGGACCTTGAGTTTTCAAAACTATAAGGAGAAGTTATAAGGAAAGGTGATAGCTACTTGCCTAAAGAATGAAAACTAGGTTGAGGCTCGCTAAGCCTTTCCGCTCACTTGTGGTAATTTGAGAGGACTTATCGTGAAGAAGCTTGTAATTAACGGTTCCAAAAAATATATTTTCTTTTTGTTTTCCTACCTAATTAATTAATAACTAAAAATTGTAATTTTCACCCAAATAATCTTCTTAATCTCAAAATTCTTCTTTTTATTATTTTTACTAGTGCATGCGCACTCGTTCTTCTTTGGAATACACAATTCCGAAGAAGACGTAATTGTCGACGTTCTCAACAACAACAAGAGGCAATCCCTCTCATTTGGATACCGATTCCAATTGCCCGTATGACCGACCTATGGCAACATCAGATGCATCATTAAGCTCCACCGGGGGGGTTTGAAAGTGCTATAGTTGTACCACCCATCAATGCTCAAAATTTGAACTAAAATCCTCTCTCATTAATCTTGTTTCAAAATCGAATTTTTCGAAAGGATGGAATGATGTGGAGCCTCATGATCCATAATTCGTCATTTGAGAGCTAAACTAATAATCAAAGGTACCCGGATGTACCTTTCTCCCACCATCAACTTCTTCTCTTTCCATTTTCTCTTGACGGGGTTTTGCCTAAAACATGGCTCGACCAAATAACCCCCGAATTCTATTTCTTTCATGGGATACATGGGATGACTTAGTGTCTAAGTTCATCAACTTTTTCTTTCCACCTTTTAAGACTACCAATCTTCGGAATGAAATAACAAATTTTCGACAATTTGCTCAAGAATCTTTCTCTAAAGCTTAGGAACGTTTCAAGGAACTTCTAAGGAAGTGTCATCATCACGGATTTTTGCTCATGCACCAATTAGACACATTCTATAATTCGTTGAGCTATAATGATCAAGATTCTCTTAATTCCGCTGCCGGTGGCAATTTTCTCTACAAAAGTCCAACCGAATGACAACAAATCATAAAGAATAAAGCCAAAGTTAGATGTTCAGGAAATGCCGTGATGCGAGTGAGTACGAATGCTCCTCTATTTTCTTCTACTTCTTCATCATCTAACTTCGAATTCCAACAAATGGCAGCGGCATTAGAGGATAAGATGACTTTGACTTTTAGGAATGAAATGAAAAATATGATGAAAGCTCTTGTGAGCTCTTGTGCCTACTCCCATTCCGATTAAAGCGGTGGAGGAAAGGTGTACTACTTGTGGTAGTAATCATAGTTTTAATGTGTGCCCAATGAATAGAGGAGCTTATGACTACCCGGTCTATCATGACAATTTTCAAAAATTCCAACAAGCCGCTGCGGTTGGTGGTTTTGTTCAAGGGAATTCCGGGTACCCTCCTTCTAGTGTGGCTTCTTACACAAGACCACCGGGCTTTACTCAACCCAATCCCCAAGCTTCTAGACCTAACCAAGGATACAATGGGAACCAAGGGTATAATGGGACTAGGAATGTGAACCAAACCAACCAAGTTAACCATGGAGCTAACTCGGGCTTAACACAACAAGCTCAAGCTTATCAAGCCCCGAGTACACAAGTTCCGGTTGCTTACTCAAGGTTCGAGGCCTACACAAAAGCTAATGATGCCACATTGACAAATTTGCAAAAGAACTTAAATGATTTTAAAAGAGAGCAAAATGAATTTCAAAATGAGCAAAGAAATTTTCAAAAAACAATGATGAGTTTTATGCAAAATAATGGGAATAATGGGGGAAGTAACTATGCTTCTACCTCGGGTACTTTGCCAAGTAACACTATTCCTAATCCGAGGAATGAATGCAAAGGGATTACCACCCGTAGTGGTATTGTTCTTGATGGACCTTTACCCCCTATGCCTCCTCCTTATGTCAATCCGGACAATGAGAAGGCTAAGGAAACCGAGGTGACAAAGGACAAAGTGCAACCCGAAAGTTCACAAAGTACCGCAAACGTCCAACCTCGGGTAGACCATGGGAAAGGGAAAGATAAGTTGAAAGATGATGAGGTTAGAGAAAGTGTTTTTGAAGAGATCTTAATTGATAAGGAAGAGTTTTTCTTGCCTAAATCTCCACCAATCAAACCAAACAAGCCAACAAAAACTCTTCCATATCCTTCTAGGGTAGAGTATGAAAAGAAAGGTGAAAATGATAAAGTGCAAATCCAAAAGTTTTAGGAAATGTTCAAAAAGATTCATGTGAACATTACTTTGGCGGATGCTTTGATCTTAATGCCTAAGTATCAAAAGATGTTAAAAAGCTTGTTGTCAAACAAAGAGAAGTTAAATGAGATGGCTAATACACCGGTGAGTGAAAATTGCTCGGCGATCATTCTCAAAAAGCTTCCCGAAAAGCTTGAGGACCCCGGACAGTTTCTCATCCCGTGTACTTTTAGTGAGCTTAAATGCAAAGCCCTAGCCGACCTAGGTGCTAGTATCAACCTTATGCCATTCTCCGTGTACACAAAGTTAGGCCTTCCCGGCAATGCAAGATCCTACCCCTGATTGGACCTTAGAACTAGCAAATTGCTCGTCTTTTGTTCCCTAAAGGAATTGGCTAGAGATTCCTTGGTCCCCGGTGGGAAGATTGACTTTCCCGGCCGATTTTGTTGTAGTAGACTTTGAGTGTGATTATCGAGTACCTCTTATTTTTGGTAGGCCTTTCTTAAGGACCGCACGGGTCTTAATTGACGTCTACGGGGAAGAGCTAGTGATAAGGGATGGTATGGAAAGGGATATTCCCTTTAACCGTACGGTACGTCAAGACAAAAGAGCCAATCCACGATGATGGACATTATGATACCGGATCAAAGATGTTTGTGAACCTTGAGAGTAATGATTCTTCTTCCATCCCCACAACTCCTATTGTTGAAAAGTTTTGCCTCTCTTGTGGGAGAAATTATCAAACAAAAAGGAAGAAGATAAGAAAATATCTGACCCAGTGTGCTAGAAGAAGTGCTTGTTTAACATCCGAATTTATAGAGAATTTTTAGAATCATTTCACCAAGAGTTATTCCATTCCACCTCAAATTGCTTCCGTAGTGCAATTTCACACATCTTTCCAAACAATAATCTTGAGGACTCTTTCAAAATGGGTGATGAGGATCTTAACTTTATTTCAAACAAAGAATTAGACAAAGAAGATCTCATTCCAATCCCAAGAGAGTCCAAAATTAGAAAAGAGTGTGATTTTCAAAGTTTCAAGACTTTTTCAAACCCTCTCTTTGAGAAAAAAGATGATTTTCCCTCTAGAAATGACAGATAAGTTCAATTCTTAAGTAGAGGTTCAAAAGGAAACTCCTTAAGAGTTATTTGAACGCCTCTTTTTGAAACGACAGAAATCCATTTTTTTTTTTTTTTTTTTTTATTGTTTTTTTGTTTTTATTTTTTTTTTTTTTTTTTTTTTTTTTTTTTTTTCTTTTTTTTTTTTTAGTTTCTCTCTATTGAGGCATCTAGATAAATTTTCTCCAAAAGATAATTCTGGAACCCTCAATTGAGTCTTACCAAGAGATGACATTGATAATGAAGATGATCTCTTGAGATGGATTCTAACAATGAAGATGGAAAAGAAATTTATATGGAGAGGATTCGAGAGAATGATTCGATAGTGATTAAAACCAAACAAAATTGACAAATCAATTCAAGTGTCTTTACAGAGCTTAAGTGATGAATTTGAACCCGGTGGTTCAAGTTATGTTAAAGGAAATGATTTGGTTTGTTATGAGGATTTTCATGTAAGTGATGTTTTATTCTCAACAATCAATGAGGATAAAGTTTTCATCCCGTATTCTATTGAATAAGAACTCTAAAGTTTCATGACCAAAGTGTGTTTAAGCCCATCCCTGCACACAGTCCGTTCTATACTGAAATGATTTAGACTTGACTTTGAAAACTGTTCAGTTGATGTTTTTGACCCACTCCACCCACCCTTAATAGACTTTCATGTTACCAAAGCATTGTCTGGGTTCACATTTTCTCTCTTGAAACTCTTTTCTAAAAAGTTTTTTGAACCCGGAATCAAAAATGCTACGGTATATCTTGCATACTTAGTTTGGGGAGGTTTCCATCTCTTGGAATTTCTTTACCCTCACTTTTATCCTCCATGATAGCCTAGTTTGTTGAAATGAGTCAAGCTAGGGGACTCTTTAATAAACAAGCGCTTCGTGGGAGGCACCCCATGCTTATCCTTTTTATTTTCTTTCTATTTTCTCTTTGCTTCCCCAAGGACAAATCAATTCGGGGTCAAGTATAGCTTGTACTTGGTTAACAAAAACTAAGCCGTTTTAAGTCGTTTTTGAGCTAACAATGAAAATGATGAGAGGAAGCTTGTTCTCTTTCGTTCTTGTTGGTTGTTTGTTTGTCTAGGTTTTCTGGATTTTGGAGGATTCATGGTTCAATATTGTGGAAGAACAAAGCAATGCCCACAATTTCCATTGATGGTCTCCAATCTTCTCTTCATAAAGTGGGAAATCTCTTATCCTTGTCTTTATCGAACTAACATCTATTCTTTTGGCATGACCTTAGAATTTTTGTTTAGATTCCTTTTGACCCTTATTTTTCAAACATTGAGGACAATGTTTCATTTTAGTTTGGGGAAGGATATCTTCGATATTGACTTGCACTTCACGCAACCTTGTTTGAACCTTTTTGAATTATCCTTTTTGTGAAAAAAAGTGGAAATTTTTAAATTTTTGCTTGCAATAGAAGCATAGTTTGGGGAAAAACACCACTTTTTGGTAATCCGTTGGTGAGAAATAGGAGTTAATTTTGACTTGACCGGGTGAAAATGCCCTAGCTAGTTCTTTAACCTACCTTTTGTGGGGCTAAGCTTTCACAAATCCTATTGCATTGGATTTTAAAAATGTGAAGAACAAGAGATGATGTAGTTAAATATAAGTGTATTTGCTTAAGCAAGGTTTATTTGGAAAACCTAAAGCTTATATGAATGATTTGTGTCTTTTTACTCCCACAAGCTCTTAACACACCTAATCATACGTGCTCTTTTTAATTTAACTAAGTCAACCAATGTCTTTAGAAAAAGTCTTACATTTTGGAAAATAATTCATTTATTATGTAAGTAAGATTTTTGGTTTCAAATTTATAAGTTGATTTTCTAAAGTGAAATTTTTCCATTCACCAAAAATATAATTATAAAAAGAATGCCAATGAAGCATTTCTAATGCAAAAGCATTATTTTTCGTGCCAATGAAGCATTCGCAAAAATAGAATAATAAAAGCTATATATAGTTTTAATCGTTGGCGTATCCATGTTGAGAGTGAGACTCGGATGGGGTCGCAACTAAGGATTAAAACTATGTACGTGGAATCAAGGTTCGTAGGCATTCATCACTAGGGAGCGCGGCCTAGGTGGTGATTGCAACTAAGGGACTTTGGATTCTAGGCTTTGTAGGAAGAAGGTGTTGTCGCGATAACCCACAAACGTTAGTAGCGGAGTGGGGGTTCGAACTAAGAACACCGGTTGTTGATGCGATATCCTATTTGGGAGAAAGGCCTAAGTAGGGGTTCGAACTAAGAACAACATTCCTATTGCAAAAAAAAAAAAAATAATTATATGGAAAAATAAAAAGAATGGTTTACAATTTCATTTTCTCAAATCATTTATAAGTTTTGTTTCCTAATTTCTCTTTAGCTTTGAGTCGCGTTATATCTATGTATTAACATTTAAGCTCACAAGGCTTGAGTGAAAGGCTTAGATAGCTTTCAACTATAAAGATAAATTTGATCTAATGGTTTAGTTGAAAAGAGTGCACACGATCTTAAATCATAATTTATTCCTGTGGGAGTGAAAAGTTCACAAGTCGGTGAATTATAAGAGCTTAACCATAAGGACTGATATGGCCAATGAACTTGTATTAATAGCTTCTTAATTAGTTCTAGGAAAATCAGGGAAATGAATTTTCTCTTTTGTGCTCTATTAATCGGAGTACCTATTTCAATGAGCCTAAAAGTTGGCAAATTGCAATGATGCCATTATGTGTTCCATGAGATGAAATGTTGAAGAAAAAAGCTTCTAAATGTTTAAAAAAGGTGATTCATAAAAGGTGAAAACAAGGGCATTCTGGAAACTTGTTAGTTTACAAAGTGTACACTTGATAAAATTGCGTGAGGACACGGCAATCCTTTAGTTTGGGAAATTTTGATAAGTGCCCCGATTAAAAAATTTTGTATATAGAAATACCCGGGATTTTGCCAAATAAAAGCCAAGAAAATGCCAAAAGGATAGAAAAATGTGTGCTTTTGTGTCTATTGTGCAGGAAAGGATAAAAAAGACAAAAGTGAGCAAAAACAGTCAAAACCGACAAGAAACGGAAAAGACAAGACAAAGAGTGAAGAATGGAAGCCAATCTCAAAGCCGGATCAGCCCGATACAAGAAAAGAAAGCAAATGAAAGCCAAGGACCAAAGTTGATAAAGATGGAAAGATGTTTTATAATGAGGAAAAAAGGAAATAGAAACTACAAGGGCCATTATTGTTAAATCTGAAACTTATTTTACACTACCATTTGGAGAATGAAACACAAGGGCTGTTTGTGCCAATATTCAAAAGTTCAAACTTAAACACACGGCTTATAATTCCCTAACCGCCTACAACCTCTTTTCCCGCCCAAAACCAACACAAACCCAACTTCACAAAAAGCCTTTCCCGTTCCTTTTCACTTCAAATCTACCTCGTATTAAACCCTCTCCACTTCACTAGTCCAACGTGGCATCACCCCATTGGTCAAATTCTTGCTAAAGTCCACGTGGAAGCTTGTGATTGGCCGGAACACGTCACAAATGCATCCAACGGCTGTGATAAGTCCAAAAATGGTTATCAAGATCTAACGGACAAGATTGGTCAACTCAGAAGTCAAAGCCTTAAGCTCAGCTCAGTCATTTAGTCTATAAATAGGAATATTGTAGCTTCATTTTTCTTGTTCCATTTTCTCCTGTTTTTAGAGATAATTTGAACCATTTACTTTCATTTACTTTCATTGTTTTTAAAATTCCTTGTAATTGAATTTTCGTTAAAAGTCAAATATAGTCAAACGTTGGTCAAATAAGCTCAAATTAGCTTATTCTATTTTCTTAAGTTCAAAAGTTGTTCAATCATTACTGAAAGCTTTTTAATGCTATTATTTGTCAACTTCAGTTCATAATTGTTCATTTGATTTCAAATTGGAAGCTACAAGGAGTAATAAGCTCTCAAAAGCTTATTAAGCTTTTAAGCTTGGTTTAGAGGCTAAGGTAGCCAATAGGTTTATGTTTTAAGGTCACTCATTCAGAAAGAGTGACCTATAGCTTCTGAGACTACAATTTCAGGTTTCATTTCTTATAATTCACTGTAGCATTTAGCTTATTCATCTAGCTTATTGTATTATCTTTGTGAATGCTTAATCATGCTTAGAATTACTAGGTTAGTTTAGAGTTTTAAATGTCTTTAAATAATTGTAACTAGAATCAATTTGGACTTAATCTTTTAATTCTGTCATACTAAGTAGTAATAGGCTAGCTGATAAACTAGCTATTTCTTATTAATAAGATAGGAGGCATTTAGATTAACAAAGTTAGATAGTTTAGTTTTAGTAAGAGTAGATATAAAGTTTTGGCAGCTTTAGCTTTTAAATAGATTTTAATGAGAAATTAGTTTAGACAGTCTTGATTAAAGAGTGTTTGGATTAATGCATTTTTGACTTAAAAAGTCAACACAATCTTGTTAAAGCACTTTGCATAGTTGAGTTTCACAAATTTATAGAGTTTTAAACAGGTTTTGAAAATTAGTTAGTAGAATTTAAAAGTTTAGAGTTTAAGTATTCCTTCCTAGCAGACCGAGTCAGTTTCTGTTAAGTAGTTTTAGTGTTTAGTGGTTCAAGGCATTCTAGTGTTCAATTATAGATAATGCATATTTAGATACATTTAGTGAGTGAGTATATGAGTTTTAGGTTAAGAGATTTGGCCTGCACTTAAGCTTTGGCTAATTGCATCAGCAAACAGCAGTATTAACTGCTGTTGCTCATAAATTTTTTAGCTTCAGTTAGCCCTTATGATTAGGAGTTAGGATTTAGTTTTAAGCAATCTTATAGCACTCTATTATCTTTTTAAAAGTCATCATTTAGATTTCATTTTTAAGCTTTTAGTTTAGCTTAATTTTCCTTACAAAAGTGGAATAGCAGCAGACTAGATTCTAGCTTATTTTCTTCTTGATTTCTTATTTCTAGTTGTAATTTTTAGAAACCTTTTATCTATGTTAGTTTTATATCCATAGAGTAGCTTATTTGTAAAATTTCAGCTTCTAGGATTCATTTTTGAAATAGATAGCTTATTAGAAAAAGCTTAAAAATAGTTATAAGCTGAACTTTACACTTTTCAAGTTCAAATTTCTCATTAAGTTTGTTAGCTTTCAGCTTATTTTTTGTTAGATATACCTAGTATACAAGCATCTAGGGTGCTATTAGCTCGTTTTGGGGGGAAGATTCTTAATGTTCATTAGTAATAAGCTAGATATAAGCTAAAGTGTTAAAAAGTTAGTTAAAGTCATAGTTTCTGTAACACAGTTTGATTAGCTTATTTTCTAGTTTATTCTGTTGTTAAAAGTCAAAGGTGCTTTTGTTAAAGTTGTAGTCTATAAGCTCCTTAACAACTTTCATGTTTTAAGTTTTTGCTGATTCTCATTTTTTAATAAGCCATATCGTAGGGTCTAATTAGCATATTTTCAATAGTTCAAGGTTACCAGTTTTCACTATAGTGTAAATTTCTAATAGTTACCCCGCCTACCCTTTTCTTTCCTTTATTACATTTTCTACCCTGTCTTTTTAGGATAAATAAAATAGTTTTATTATTTTTGAAATTAGTTTAATAAAATTAGGTTTAGAGATTTATAACTTGCATACAATATACGAGGTCCAATTAGTTTAATAGAAATGGGCTTTTTGTCCACTAGTTCTTCCTGCACCTTTTTAGTAATAAAAAGCATTTTTTCTTTATTTTTCCTAATTAAATTTGTATTTCTAGGAATTCAAATAATTTTAATTTAAAAAGTAAAATTTTTTTTTTCTTTTTCTTAAATAATTCATAGAAAATAGAAAATTAGTTGAAAAAATCTAATTCTTTTTGTGAAAATTTTCTTTTTAAATCTAGAATTTTTGAAAAATAAAAGTAGAATTTTAGTGTTAATTTTTAGAAAAAGTTTATTTTATTAGTAATTTCATGTCTCTTTAAAAAATCATATAAATTCAAAAATGTTAAAAAATTCTAATTCTTTTTCCTCCCTAAAATTTTCTTTTTAAATTTGTGAATTTTTTAGAGCATAAAATTAGTTATTTGAGTTTGCTTTAGATTTTAATTCTCGTGTTAGCTCACGTTTAATTCACATTTGTTAATTTTTCGGCTAGTTACTTGAATTAGTTCTTTTTAATCGTTGCTATAGTATAATTCTCTATTATATTCGAAGTATAGTTCAAATTCCAAAATCCTTTACCATTCTTGACTTGAATCCGAATTATCACCAAATCTCAATTCACGACTTCTTCGAGGAATTTACGACCAGTGTATTAATTACTTTCCTAAGTGATTAATTACTTACGGTATCTTGGTTGGTGAAAATTTGCACTATAGAGATATATACTATACTTATCACACCGAATCAACGGTTCTCAAAAGTTACACACTTGAAACCCTAAAAACGAGTTTGTATATATATGAAAACGGGCGCGACGGCGTCGCGTTATAATCCTGACACCGTCGCCCTGTCAAATCTTCTAAGGCTTCTTTAAGTCGGTTGGATCCTGACGTCATCGTAAAAATTCTGACGCCGTACTTTTTTCGTCCTGACGCCGTCACATAAGATTGTGACTCCGTCTCTAGCCACTGTGTAAACTCCCGAATAAAAGGTCACTATTTATTTTAACTCCTATATAAATTTTATAAATTTACATTTTCAAAAATTTGGTTGAAATCGAAATTCTTAGATTTTGGCGAGTTTCGGACCGTAAGTCACCTGTTATCGATCGAGAAGCTAATGGGCGCTTAATTATAGCCTCGTAAATTTCATTTGAGGTATTTTAGTTAGAAATAATATATTCGACCTATTTCGGTTGTGACGTGTTATTAAAAAATTTGTAAAAATAAAAGCCCATAAAACTCCCCTTGGTCCATATCCAGCCGAAATCCCCAATATGCACCCTTAGAAAATTTTATTTTATATATTACCTAATTTAAAATTTTACTTGTCCTAAATTAATGCAAACAAATACATATTTATGGTAAAAAAATAAAAACCCCCTTTATTTTTTTATTTTTTCGGCTGGAATCACAAAACCAAAACACATGCCCCTAGTTTTATGTTAAACCTCCCTTATATATATCCCATATTATCCTAATTTAAACCCATACACCGATCTTATACACACACACACTCAAACTCTGTCTCTTCTTTTCTGCTTTTTCTTGTTCGACGCAAAACACATACCCACACTCAACACCATAATCAAATTTCAATCAAAAAGCATCCCATTCACATAAAAACTAAGATTCCTCATCAAATAAATAATGACCCATCTTCAAGAAGCCACCATGCATGTGTTTTAAGAAGATATAAAAAGTTTGATCATCTTGATTTATGAAGTTTTTAGAGGTTTTGATGGTGGCAAGAGTTTTATAAAGATTTAATAAGGTTTTGGTGTAAGAGTTATCATAAGAAAAGTTAGGGTTTGGTGTTGTTTGGCCTCTTTTGGTTTCGGAAATTAAGGAGGAAGAAGAGGAAGAAATTTTTGATTTAAAAACCCAATTCCATTGTGTTTGTAAGTAATGTTGAACTTTTTTTTTATTTTGTTATATGATCAATGCATGTGTTTTATGAACATGCATGACATGATTTTGTTTGAATTTTGTATTAATCTTCAAAAAGTTGTGTCTTAGTGATTGGGATATGTCTAGGAGATGTGTAGTAGCATTGCATGAGGGTTGATTGTGTTTTGGATGAGTTTAGGATAGGTTTGGATGGATTTCATAGGGACAGTTTTAAAACAGTAACAAAAATATATGTTTCTCAAATATTTTAGGCCTGTAGCCTGTGATTAAATTATATGGTTGAATAGATATAGTTCTTAGCATCATGTGATGGTTGGATGGTCAACCAATTCCTCCGGATGAGGAAGTTATGGTCAAAATACGAAAATAGGTCAAGTCTGGACCTTTAATTCGAAAACGTGGTAATCTCTATGTTTTTTAACTAAAAATTTGAGTTTTAAAGTATTGTCCCTACTAGCTATACATCTAGGGAAGCTCCGCAATTGCCTCACAAGGATTCCATTGCTAAAATAGAAAGGATTATTGGAGTCTTTTCCGTAAAGAGTAGGAATTCAGTCAACTTTCTGTTTTGACTTACGGTTAGTAAAAATCCATTTCCCGTGGATTGGTAAATGGTTTGATTGATTGGCTTAAATTTTTGAAACCTAGACTTCAATTGATTTCCAGGAGTGAAAGCCATGTGTTTGTACCATTTATAGATTAGGAGATACAAGTCAATGAACATTAGTCAATTCCAGAATTTCAGTTTTTATGTCTTGGCTAAAAATTGTAAATGCATAGTTAACCATATCTAAAATTGGAATTAGATGGCAAAACTTGGTAGATGTTTAAATTCATATAAGAGAAAGTCACACACCAATTTAATAGTAATAATACCTTGCTTAGGTCTAGGTGTAATGTTGTACATATCTTAGAAACATATCCTATACTCTTCACACCTATCATACATATTGTTTTACTTATATACCATACTAAGTTGCGTCACATCCTATAGGTTGTCGATGATTGTTGGTGGCCTCTCTCGATACATATATTCAGCTTCTCGATCCTCGTCGCTTATTTGACTTACGGTGAGTTCATAGACTCGCCTTTCAAATATTTTTCTTAAACCTGCAAGGGAGATACATGCTAGTTTTCTAAAATGAACACAAGTAGTTTTCTTGTATGCTTGGACCCGATTAAGATGAGAAAATATTGTTGCCTTGAGTAAGCTTACTCAAAAGACCCCAATCGTGAGCCGTTAACTACCTATGATGGGTAGCCGCTTGCACAATAAATAGTGCTATGGGTTAAGCAGCCCGATTCGGTTTTAGGCTTTGGATCTGTTTGTGAGCAGTCCCAATGTACGGACCTATTATGTCAAGAATTTTAGTAGGTATATGAGGTAATACCTAACCTTGGGGGCAAATGATGAATATTGTTGGTATATGATTATGATTATCTTAATTATGCAGAATGGGATCGGTGGCACGAGCTCAATGCAACTGTTGGTTAATAGCTTGTCTGGCCCACAAGTTTAAATATGCTTATGGATATTATAAATGCTTGAGTGTCAACCTCTTAAAACACATCATAAAAACCTATGAACTCCCTCAACTTTGGTGTGACTTTTTAGCATGTCATCTCAGTAATGAAGCGAGGCTATGGAGGCAATAAAAAGAGATTTCGCTAGATTTGTTTATCAATATATTTAAAATTGACATGTCTTGCTCAAAAACAAGTTTGGTTGTAATTGATAACTTTTTATGTTTCTTTTGGCTAACGTTCATGGGACATCTTGTTGAAACTTAAATTAGTAATATGACGAATGTTGATTTTAAAACGTCTCTTTTTGAGTCGTTCTTTATATTCTTGTGACTATTGCGCTATGAGTTTAACACCCAAATATTGGTTCCGCTGCGAGTAAATTTGGGGGTGTTAAAGATTGGTACAAAGGACTTAAAGTTATAGAGAATTATTTTTTTCAAAACCTAAACTAATAACTTTATTTCAAGATTTTAGCGCGCAGAACTCCCTCAAGAAGCCGCCACGTCCGTTCTTGGGCAATTATGTTTCTAGCATTATATATTGCGGGTGTATTATCACTAAGTATTTATTAATAAATACTATGATATATATATATATATCGAGATATATGTTGATTATTAAACTTTACATATTAAAGTTTTCATCATACTTTAAAATTCTCATATCTAATTAATGTATTGCATACATTCATATATTTTGCATACATTCATACTTTGTATAAATTTTATTAAATATGGTATCCGCAGATTATCATGGCGAACCTACCTCCTCTAAATAACGATTTGAACCAACTCATTCCTGATCAAGCTCTTGCTGCTCCTGTTGGGTTTGCTCCCCAATAGATAGGCTGGCAAAACCTGAATGACAATAATGGATGGTTAGATGAAGATGATGATGAGGAGCCAGAAGAAGATGAGGCGGATGAAGATAATGATGAAGAGATGGAAGAAGAGGATGATGAGGAAGAAGAAGAGATTGTTGCTGAAGACGAAGCTGAGATCATCTACCCCTATGATGAGGCAGACCCGAATAACCGACCTCCTCCTGCTTCGGATGACGAGTCTGAGTTTGCTCCTTCCGTTATCCCTGTGTTTGATGTCAAGAATAGGCCAGTTTCACATGTCATCCATTTTAGTAGTACTTATGAGATGGGCGAGAGTTCTTCTGCTCGAGAGATCTTAAAGGACATCGGTGAGGTCTATCTACTTGGTCCCGTGCCCTCTACTATTGGTACTGCTATAAGACGCATTAGGAAGTTGAATGAGAAAATGCGTGAGCGAGCTGAGGTTGACAAGAGGATTGTAAAGAAGATCGACAGGAGTGACCTTCGTATCCGGATGGTTGGTCGTGATGCTATGAGTTTGGATGGTGCTATAAGGGAATGTCAGGCTAATGTCTCCAAGGTGATTAGTATTATGAGATTAAGTTTTGTAGTTGATAGGTGAGCAAGGAGAGGTCGCTACGAGCGTAGAGATTGGTTTGAGTGGGAGGCTAGAATTCGAGAGCAATACCTCCCGAATGTAACATTTCTCATTTTCGTGTCATTGTACGACTCTATTAATGATCACTATTTATTTTAGTCCGATACGCGCTTACTTTTAATATTTACCTTTAAGCTAAATCGCATAGACTAAAAATAATCAATGAATGTAAATGGTCATCAAATAAGTTAAGGTTTACATCAACCAAGTAAGAAAGTAAGTATTAAGAAATAATTTATGTACTTTGCGTATTTTATTTTATTGGCCACGTAAAAGGATTACGTGTCGCAATAAAATACATTTGGACGCACCTCGGAAATAGGGTTACGTTTCGCGATAAAATACATTTGGACGCACCCCAGAAATACCTAGACTTACCTAGACTCAAACTAATGCCCAATTTTATAACCTTAACACAAAATTAAGTCATTAATGTGTCAAATGCCTCCTATGGCCGGACATGTACATATATATACCTAGAAAATCCCCTAAAAATCTCCTAATGATCCTAAAGTACTTGTACAACTCCTAGCTAATTAAGATGTGTCCTTAATGTTCCCACTTAACTTAATACACATTGGATAATACCCAAATTTCCTTTCTTTCTCCCTTGGGTGCCGATTACATGCATGTATGCATACAAATCTATAAGATTTTGCTAGCTAACTAAATCTTGTACATCAACTAACTAATTAAAGCTTGTACTTAGGTGGTTTAGCAAGAAACAATGTGTGACTAACTAGAAACCACTAAACCGCAAGGTTAGGGCATAGTTTGGTTTGCTTGGTGAACCAAGAAAGTTAACTAGCCTCTTATCCTATAAATAGCATTCACTAGCTCACATAACACATTTCCAAACTCTTATATTCTCCCTCAAAGCTAAAACAATTTCATTTACTCCCTAATACATTCGGCATTCATAAAAGCCATCCATTACCGATACCACTATTTCATTCTAAAGACACAAAGTGCACTTAAGTTAGCATACAAGGGTGTTAAGAAGTGTACACGAGCTAAGGATCGGGTATACCAAGCTTTGAAGCTTAAGATTATACACGTTTGGGTGTATACGAGTCGGGTTTACGTCTAAACTCACCATCAAGGAGACTAGGACTCTTGTAAGTCACTACACCACTCGTATTATAATTGTCACTTTGTTTACTAGTTATAATGTCACGTTAACATGTAAAGGTTACGCCGAGCGAGAACTTAGACAAAGTAACTACAAGCTTACATGTTTCACGCATATATTATGGGTACAAGCAACCTTGTGTGGTGTTAAAATATAAAGGAACCTATACGTGAACACTAAGACTTACCAACGAATTTCACGAAAGTTATACGTAAACTTTTTATGTAAACTTAATGGCTTGGCTCGGGAATGGGTACATTATCTAGTAGAATGTATGCATGCACTAAACACAAGCCACAAGTGGGTTAAATAAGCTCAAGGTGTTTCGGCTTATGGTTAATCACCACAAACACAAACCACATGCACCCACAGTGGACGTATATGTCCGCTGTTGGGCCGCGTAGCCCACCAAGAGTTAAGCATGGCTTATGGCCTTGGCTTATAACAAAATTAGGGTGCTTAACAAGGAACCGAGGGCTTAACGAATACACTAGAACTAATAAGAAGCTTATTGGACCCAAAACACTTATTAAAAAGATAGCCGAACCTTTAATGGGCTTACTAGCCCATTAACGAGTCCACTCGAGCCAATAAGCTCATGATAAGCTCGGATAGCTTATTAGTGGGCTTGTATGAACATTGGTGGACTTAATAGACCCAAGGGAGTCTAATGGACCCTAATGGGCCGACCCAAGTCATGTAGCAACCCATTCAGACCCTAAACGGGCCCAACAGCCCATTAGCGAGAGCTTAAGTGCTTATTGGATAAGCTGATTTAAAACAGACCTGAATTATTGGGCTTACGAGCCCAATAAGCTCGGATAAGCTATAATAAACTCTCCCGAGCTTATTACCAACTTAACAGTTTTAAATGAACTTATTAAAGACATTTGTGCTCTTGAAAACTTAATGGACCTAATCAAAAATCCAAAAACCCTCTTCGGGCCTTAAATGGGCCCAACGGCTCACTAACTAGTGCTTATTAGCTTATTTGGATAAGCTAAACTAAAAACAGACTTATTGGGCTTAATAAGGACAGAAAATAAGCTAAAATGTCTAAGGAACCCTTAAGGTTCTTTTCGGGTTGAGTTATTGGGCTCGTAAGCCCAATAAGCTCGAAATAAGCTCCAATAAGCTCCTCGAGCTTATTTTAAACTTAACAAACCCACATGAGCTTATTAAGGACTTTTGATCTTATTTAAATCATAATGGAGCCCTACGACTCTAAACGGACCTTAACGGGCCCAACAAGGCCCGTTAAGCCAAAATAAGCTCGAAATGCTTATTCTTAAGCCGAAACAGCTTTGTTGGCTTATTTGGACTAAATAAGGCCAAATGCCACTTGTTGGGATTTAATTGGAATGAAATTGCAATTTTTACAAAGTCGGAGGACTAAAAGTGTAAATTTACAAACTATAGGGTCAAAACTGTAACTTGCTAAAGTTAACAAGCCCATGGACTGTTTCTGTAAGTTTTGGAAACTTAGGGGCTGTTTCAAACTTATAAGGACCTAAAATGTAACCTTGTAAAGTCTAGGGACTAAAAGTGTAATTAATGAAACTTGGGGGTTTAAAATGTAAATAAAGTATATTTATAAACCCAGGGGCTGTTTTGTATTTATAGGAAACTTAAGGGTATATTTGTGAAACAAAAGTGAATAAATAAAACACTTAACGAATCGGTCGAATATTAAGATATTCGGGCATTAAACGGGTTTAATTAACGACGTAATAAATAGGTGTATTTATTAACAATGATTTCACGTTTCTCGAGAACTATCGAAGTTGTAAATACAATAACCATGTGCACCACCACACAAGTGATAACAGTATATATAAACTTAAAATGGAATTTAGTTTATACGATGAGTCGTTAGCTTAAATGTGTAGACTAAGACTTGACCGTATTTACTTAGGTACTTGACGGTGTGATTCACTGCTTACTTGGATATTTATTATCATTCAGAGAACTACCTGCTAAGGTAAGTTCATAGTCACATGTTTTAATGTTATTTAAATGATTTACATCTTTGGGGTGAGAACATGCTTTGTTTTACAAATTGGACGCAAGTGTACATTTTATACAACGATCACGTGTTTGCCTAAGTAGCGATAACCCATTGAGCCCTTTATCATGAACTGTTAGTTGCATAGTTGTAGTTGGGAACTGCATTGTGTGAGCGCGAATGTTATTGATAGATCTATTTGGGATTGACGATCCCCGTTCGGGTGATTAGCTATCACTGGGAACGAACGTATACCATGTCGGATTCGGGATGTTTCGGGTTAGAACATCATTCACGGGCATTCATTGGCAATATTTTGCATTCATACATGTCGAGCCTCAGTGTCATGAGCTTAGGAAAACGTGACCACTTTTTATGATGTTTGCATGTGTTGCTAAATCATACACTTGGAAATCTTGCGGTCCTACTATTGATTTACATAAACCTATGAATTCACCAACTTTATGTTGACGTTTTAAGCATGTTTTTCAGGTCAATAAGGCACGAGGTGCGATGATACATTGGAAGTCAATAATTGAAGAGTCAACACTTAAGATTTGGGGTCTTATTACATTTTGGGAAAATTGTTATAAACCGGAATCTTTATTTATATTGTTGAACAAATTTGAAGCCATGGGCTTATGTAACAAACAAGTATTTTGTTAATCCAATGTATCTTTTTCAAACGACACGTTTAGTAGTCGTTCTCAGAATCTTGTGCTATTGATCCATAAATGTAACGCCCTCGGATATTCAAACATTCCGCTGCGTGCTCAGATTTGAGGGTGTTACAGATTGGTATCAGAGCCAAGGTTATAGAGAACCAGGTCAAAAGTTTTGTCTGGACTATAACCATTTTCAAAACTGTTTTCACAAATGGGATTTGCGAGGGACATACATGCATTACTTGTTTACATCTAGCGCATATATGCTTACATGACATGCATTGCTTTAGCATTAGTAGGGTACTAAGTGCTTACATGATTAATATACGTGTATATAAATGATATTACGTATATTACTATAAGATCTTTATTATTAAAGCCTTACAGGCATATCATACCGATCTTTCCTATAAGTAATACTTATATAAGTTATTTTGCTTTTTGCAGTAATCATGTCTTCTGCGACATCTGCTGTCACCTACACTTCCGTCTACACCGACTCTGAGCCCGGCAGAGCCTTCTGGGGAGCCGATGATGAGGGGGTATCTGAGGGGGACATTCCACGGGTCATCGTACTAGGATACGACGGACTCCAGCTACAGCCAGTAGCCCCACCATCACCGAATTACATACCAGGCCCAGAGAACCCACCGACACCGCCAGTTCCTCAGGACGAGGATGAGCATGAGGTTGAGAGACTTCTGACCATGACTACTCCATCACCATCACCACCTATCTCACTATCCCCACCCTCTGCAGGGGAGCGTCTTGCTAGGTACACGGCCCCACATGCACATTCACCACCTTTACCACCATCATCTGGGTATCCAACCCAAATCCAGACACTCAGAATAGCATCCACTCAGGCTCTCATTGATGCAGTCACTACCGCATTACCACCACCTCCACTACCACCACTACCACCATCTCTATACATACCACCACCTGTTGACCATAGGGATGATATTCCCGAGTCTGAGCAGCCTCCCCGCAAGAGGTTGTGTTTGTCCACTCTAGGCTCCAAATACGAGGTCGGGGAGAGTTCCACTGCTAGACCTACCAGAGGTCAAGGGATAGATTATGGGTTTGTCAGCACGGTAGATGCTGAAGAGAGACGACAGAGGATTAGGGATGTCGGGTACGGGATTAGAGGTACTTGGGTAGATCCGGCAGAGGCAATTCCAGAGATAGCACCTATGACCGTGGGAGAGGTCAATACTAGGGTCACAAAGCTTGCTGAGCTCCATGAGCGTGATACACAGGACTTGTATGCTCTACTAGAGGATGCTCAGGATAGTAGGTCTCGTATATCACAGCGAGTCGATATAGACTCGCAGCGGATCAATTTACTTATGGGGGATAGGATGACTCTTCAGGAGACTGTATGGATGGTGGAGGAGGAAGCCTATGCTTCCCGAGAGGCTTGAGCTCACTCGATAGGATTGAGTCAGGCGACTCGTCAGGAGCTTCAGACCCATCGTGATCATGTGTATGCACATGAGACCTATCTCTAGGCACACCAGACACAACTACAGCTACAGAGTACTCTCATTCAGACACAACATCAGGTATACGAGACTCGCTTTCAGATGCAGCAGGCTGAGTTAGCAGCGCTTCGAGAGACTGATCGTAGGCGCCAGGACCAGATGGTAGAGACTCTCCGAATCGTCAAAGATATGAGGCGAGAGATGAGCGACATACAGGCCGAGTTGTTAGCACTGCAAGAGCAGCAAAGGAGAGCTAGGCAGCCAGGACCAGAGGCTAGGATTCCAGATCACCAGGATGCTTCTGGGGACGCCGACAGTCACATCTAGTGATTTATGTTATTGTATCTTGCTAGGTCATTGTACATGTATGCTAAGTATTAGGAGTTTTCCCCGCTAGCATAGCCTTAGATATTTTGTATTGTATTATGTGTACTCCGACAACTATTTCATGTAAAATTTTCAAAGTTATGAATGAAATGGATGTGTTACTTTGTACTATATACCTCTCTTGTGTTGATTATCTCATCTATATATTAATATATTCTGTCATATAACCTCATGTTTTGTCTTTTGTGATCTAGACAAATCATGGCACCTACAACCAGAAGAGGACCAAATACCCCTGTTAACGACACCAACCCAAACAACATGACTCCAGAATCCATCCAAGCAATGATCGACCAAGCTCTTTTGCGAAACTCCACCAATGGAGATGGAAGCCACAGTTCGCACGGGGATAACCGAAGGAACGTGAAAACTGAGCGCCCTTGTTTTTACGCTGACTTCATGAAGTGTCAACCTTTGAACTTCAAGGGGACTGAAGGCGTGGTCGGTTTAACTCGGTGGATTGAAAAGATGGAGTCAGTTTTCAATATCAGTGGTTGTGCTATTGAGAATCAAGTAAAGTTTGCCACCTGCACTCTGTTAGGTGCTGCTTTGACTTGGTGGAATGGTCAGATAAGAACCTTAGGTCCAGAGGCATATGCAATGACTTGGGAAGTACTCAAGAAAAAGATGACGGACAAGTATTGTCCGCAGGGTGAAATCAAGAAATTAGAAATCGAGCTGTGGAACCTAAAGGTCAAGGGAAACGATGTTCCAGCATACACTGAACGTTTCCAAGAGTTAACCCTGATATGTACCAAGTTTGTTGCCAATGAAACCGAGAAGGTTGACAAGTACATCAGTGGACTTCCTGACAACATTTATGGGAACGTCAAGTCTGCCAGACCCAAGACGTTGGATGAGACTATTGAGTTGGCCAATGACTTGATGGATCAGAAACTCCGCACCTACGCGGAAAGGCAATCTGACAACAAGAGGAAGGCTGATGATTCATCCAGAAACAACCATGGTCACCAACAGTAACCCTTCAAGAGGCAGAATGTCGCCAAAGTCTACAACATAGGGACAGGCGAAAGGAAGCCTTATAGGGGATCTCTGCCCAAATGCACCAAGTGCCATCTTTACCACAATGGCCCGTGCACCCAGCGGTGCCACAAGTGCAACAAAATAGGGCACTTTGCTCGCGATTGCAGGAATACTGGTAACACAAATGTTGCTAACACTCAGAAGGGCAATGGGGCAGCTCCCAAAGGAAATGGTTGTTTTAAGTATGGAGCACCAGGACACTTTAAGAGAGATTGTCCGAAGCTAAAGAATAAAGATGGAGGAAATGGGAATGCACAAGGCTGGGTTTATGCAGTTGGGAATGCAAAAAAGAGGGGAAATGCACCAGGAAACCCTGATGTCAATGTCGTCACGGGTACGTTCCTCTTAAATAACCACTATGCATCTATCTTATTTGACACTGGTGCCGATAGAAGCTTTATATCCACTGCATTTAGTTCCTTGATAAACATCGCCCCAACTTCATTAGAAAATTGTTATGATGTCGAATTAGCTGATGGGAAATTAGTCGAGATAGACACAATTATACGAGGTTGCACCTTAAATTTCTTAGGCCATCCGTTCAACATAGATCTAATGCCCGTAGAACTGGGTAGTTTCGATGTCATTATCGGTATGGACTGGTTAAGAAGATGTCACGCCGTGATCGTGTGCGATGAGAAACTTGTTCAAATTCCCTACGGGAATGAAACTTTGACTTTTTGTGGCAACGAAAGTAGCAACGGGAGAGAATCCCGGTTGACAGTTATCTCATGTTCAAAAGCTCAAGAGTACATGGCCAAAGGATGCCAGGTCTTTTTAGCACAGATATCCGCCAAGAAAGAGGAGGACAAGTCGGAAAGGAAACAGATAGAGGACGTACCAATCGTCCGAGATTTTCCAGAAGTGTTTCCCGAGGACTTGCCAGGTCTTCCTCCAGCTCGACCAGTGGAATTCCAAATCGACTTAATTCCAGGAGCCGCACCCGTAGCTCGAGCACCATATCGATTGGCCCCATCCGAAATGAAGGAATTATCAGAACAATTACAAGAACTTTCTGACAAGGGATTCATAAGGCCTAGTTCCTCACCTTGGGGAGCCCCGGTCTTATTTGTCAAAAAGAAGGACGGATCGTTCAGGATGTGCATCGACTACCGCGAGTTAAATAAACGGGTGTCTTGTGCATGGTGTTAAGTGTTCTGATAATATCCTTTCGAGTTTTCCGCGCATGGGGGTGAGTGAGGAGCGAGCCACAAGTCATGATACGGTGAGCTTGCAACGCACGCTGCTGCATCGAGAAATTGTAGTCCACAAATACCAAAACTATACACTAAATGTGAAGTGAGATCTATATCGACCACGATGAGATCACAAGCTGAGGTACAGCGCACACTTGGCTACAAGGCTAATCCAACGGTAAATGGACTTACAGTGAGCGAGATCATCTCAGTATCTGCATTGGCGTACTCACTTCGCAGAGTGATCGTAGCGTCTTCTCCTTCGACTTTCACCCTCTGCGGTGGGCGATATTCTTGTGCATTAATTGTGTCAAAAAGAAGAGAAATGAGGTGCTTACAGCCTGTAAGCGAGTGCACTTTATGGCCTCGAGTAGCCTGAATTTATCAGCTACTGCTTCGAGAAAAGGAGAGTACATCAAATCTATCTGACCGGGGATCTGCTCCCCGTATGCTAACTATGATCACTCGAGTATCGCACTTACACACGAAAGAGAGATCTCAGATAGCATTGTCTCGAGATCCACACATGTCGAAGAGTGTAACCGAATAATTATCTTCGCATCAGATCAGCACTCTGACAGATCAATGCTATGCACCATCTTAGGGCGTAGTACACAGTACTCTGTCAAGGTATCAATTCCTAGATTCTAAGACTACGCATGCGGAACTCGGTGGGGGTGAGGGGGGGGGGGGGGATGGGCCCATGTACGAGAGTGAGTACCAAGGACTAGCTCATTCGAAAATAACCACCTAGTTATACAGAGCAGGCTAGACTCTATGGCTGGTTAGTATCCTGGGATCGGGACACTTTTTCTTGTAGTACGTGCAGAGATGATCTTGCGATTCAAATCCTGTGGAGCGTCGGACAAAGTGTCAGTGTATCATTTCCAAGCACGTACAGTTCTCATTGCGAGATGACATTCTGTCTATCATTTTTATAGCGAGACACAGGAGCGAGCAGATTAGACTGTAGCATAGGACTGAACACTGACTATCACGACTATCTAACACGAATTCTAGAGAGCGAGATTGCACTAAGAAAGAGAAGTTTTGTGAATGCAAAGTTTTCACCAAAAGTGTGAATTTTGGAGTCCGAAGGCGGTAATAAATTACACACAACACACACATGGTCAATAACGATGTGCGGGGGTGTTGTAGTTTATTATGTGAGAGTAGCGAGGTATTGCAATACATAGTGGAATCACAGCACGACATGCATACATAGGAGAGCGTTACTTGTCATCAAGAGGGGAATCATTACCCATGCCAAAGGACAGACATGGCGCAGTACTGGAGATCCGCCCACTAGATTTTACAGGTCTCCTCTGCTGAGTTTACTACCCAGTCCGACAGCAGTCTGTCATTGAGAAGCCGCTTTTCGTAAGCCATATGTGCTTTCCGATGGTCATCACGTCCATCAGTTGAACCTATGGTACCTTTAATAGGTCACTAGTGCCAACATTCATTGTCAAGTCTGTCAGCTGAATCTAGTCAGCAACACATTAAGAAGAGCAAGCCATTACTCCTTTTGCAGTACGGACCATTGCCCTTCGTATGAAGTAGCCTTACACATTCATGTTGTAGAGATTAGTCGCGCAAGTGACTATACCTATGAGCAATCACAGACAGAGAAGCAATTTCTGACGCCATGTTTAGGTGACATCACTTGAGTGCAACGACATCTGTGTGGTCTACATAGTGAGCGGTACCAACACTAGAGGGTGTGTATGTATCAGTGTTAGTCGGTATATATATATAACTAGGCAGAAGAAAAAGACTGATTTGACCTATTTGACTCTCGCGATCTGGAGATGAGCAAAGTGTACGAGAAGAACTAACACCACTCATAGATTTAGAGCTTTGCAGTTTGGCGCGTCTATAGTATTCCCCGCACTCTAAAGATATGGAGACACTATGCTTACGGTATACCTAGAAGTCGCACTGTACCCACTGCGATATCACGTAGACCTTGAGCGCACACATTTACAGGCGTCACTTCAACGATAAGTAGGCTCGGAGAGCAGTTACAAGGAGTCTGTACCATGTTGTTTTCCTGGTAGTGTCATGAGTACACTTTAGCTCGAGCCTACTAGTATCTTAGTAGTAGATTTCATATGCACGTGCACTACCGTATTCCTGCTAGCAGTAGTACTGCGATTGAGTCATACATAGGCCAATCAAGCATCAAGTCAGTCCAACTGGATTGCGCCAATAGCTTCTCAGCCGAACAGCTTAGACGTCTGGCATTAAGACCATTACTGTTCCGCGAGACCAGAGTGTCGAGGGCACGTAGTGACGAGGACAATCATCATGGTTTATGAGTAATACTCTCGCTCAACCCTTCCAGCGCACCACACACGGGACACAAACACACAGTAATCATATTCAGGAGAGGTAAGCCTTGCAAATCAGGAAAGCCATCCTCAGCGTGAGCATCAAATGAGAAATCATCCGTCGTGAGTACCATGAACGACTCGTCATACGGTTACACAACCGCACCACCCAGGGATTATCCCGACAGGGATCTATCATATATTTCTGGTCGACTACTATGGAAGCTGAGGAACTTTGTGTAGAGTTTTTTTTTTGTCGTTGGTGTGGTTGTGGTGTGTTTTGTATGGGGGGGGTAGCCCTCGACCGACATGTTACACTCTCTTGAATATCCTACCCCAGGTATGCAGGAATGTGACGCTTGGCATGACCTATACTGCGTTCATTAGTGCACTGCTACTCATAGTCACCCTAAGTTATCAAAGCAAGTGACGACCTAACACACACAAGTGTCACAGGATATGAGGTCACTCCATATACTTTCCGTCTCTGAATAACCACATGAGTACACAAGATCGTACAAATAGGAACTGTAAGATTTATGAATTGGATGACTGCAATCATCATCTTATTTCAATCCCACCATAGATCATGAAACCGAGACTCCATGCACTTCTAGTCCCTTGAAGTTCAAGACGTAGCAGGTACTAGCATATTCACAATAGACGACTGTGTAACAAAAGCGGAGATCAAGCCGACAACCATTCATAGACAGTGCGCGATGCGTTGACTTGATCTAGTTTTTTTTTATACTTATTATTCGCTAATTAATATTATCCCGAGTTGACCAGTGTCGGTTATGCCCGCGGTTGCGAGACTGTGGCTGTCCAGTCTTGGTACGTATTGGTAGTGAGTGTGCGACAAAGAGAAGGCTTATGTTTGCGAGAATTGTGTGCTTGTGTAGTGATGCTAGATCTTGTGGGGTTTGGGGGTGTGGTCGTTGAGAGCAGTGGGGTATATGATAGTTCCTGCTATCAGCTAGGTTGTAATGTATCACATCATCTGCAATATCGAGTCCAGACATCGACTTTCGATAAAACATGAGGAGTGTCTCAGACTACGGCACATGAAGATAATGATTTGACAGTGATACGAGTCGTTATACAAAGAGTACAAATGTGAGCGCACTGGTTAGAATCTTTTTATTTTAGTAGGCCAGGAGGTTGCACATGAGTAATGCGTGGGTATATTAGGCAGTTGGTGCCCATATATGCATGATACTGTGTGCAAAGTTTTAACATGAGGAGAGTGAGGGATCAGCCAGTCTCTCAATTTCTTATGTTGACGGGCGAGATTGGAGGCAATTAAAGCATCAGTTCTACTGCTGTCAAATTAGAGTTAAGATGATCTTACCAGGTATGTCCAGAAAGCTAGCAGGGCTCGGATAAGATTAGACTAACAGTCTCTGAAGTCTCATATCGAGTTACATAAACTAAAGGAATATGTGTCTACTACTCAGTGATATTGTTCGGACATGAACCACGATATGCAAAGAACCACTCTGAGGAGGCTTTAGATCGAAGGTCTTGGGCGTACGGAGAGCGTTTCTTGGCGAGCATATGCCTCGGCGTTGATAGCACCGCGACAGCTCGAGATGGGCTGAATCCAGCGCTCTAGCTTTATCATATGACAACAGTTTATCAATGCTAGCAGTTAGGTCGCCACCTTATGCTGAGCATCTGTACGAGCTTATCTACAAATGTCGCCAATTCACATACTGCTGACTTGTGACTCCGAGGAGTTAGTCTCGGGCGGGAGAGGGGGCGTTCCGTTCTAGGTCCAGGCGCGGCCGACTGGCCGAAATATAGATCATAAACACAGCACTCTCGAGGAAAAGTGACATCGCTGGATCATAGCAACGATGCACGACATGGCTGCATCAGGAGTCAGACCAACTTTTGAGTCCAGCTACGACAAGACGAGTCCGAGCATAATGAAAGCCGATGGAGTTTTGAGATTGGTAACAAGTTATGCACAAGGTCCACCATGGAAAGGAGTCGTACGTTTACGGTAAGCGAGGCAAGCTGAACCCAAGATATGTCGGACCTTTCAAGGTGTTAGCAAAAGTTGGGAAAGTTGCCATACAGGCTGGAACTCCTCCAAGGATTTGAGCAGGTAGTTCACGCATACTTTCCATGTTGTGTCTAAATCTGAGAAATTTACGCCGAAGAACCATTAGTCCATGCCGATAGAAGGAATTCAACGTTGCGATAAAGCTCCAGTTTTGTGGAAAGCCCGTTGAAATTCATGGAACGGGAGATCAAACGATGAAACGAATCATGATACCATTGTATTAAGGTTTTGAGCTAGGCACCTAGGCGGGGCCCCAGAGTTCACCATGGGAATGTGAAGATTCTTCAAAACAAAAATACCCCACAACCTTCACGAAAACCGTGCTTCGTCATCCACTACAAGGTCTTAAGCTTTGAGGACAAAGCTCTTTTAACGGGTGGAGACTGTAACATTTCTCATTTACATGTCATTGTACGACTTTATTAGTGATCACAAATTATTTTAGTCCGATACGCGTTTACTTTTAATGTTTACTTTTAAGCTAAATTGCGTAGACTAAAAATAATCAATGAATGTAAACGGTCATCAAATAAATTAAGGTTTGCCTCAATCAAGTAATATATAATTAGGAAGATAATTATGTACCTGGCGTATTCTATTTTTATTGGTCACGTAAAAAGAGTTCTACACTTTCAGAATAAAAGTACATATTTGGAAACATACCCCGAAATTACCTAAACCCTTACCAAAGACTTAAACCAATAACCAAATTTGTAACCTTAACACAAAATTAAATGAAATGATGTGTTAAATGCCCTAAGGGCCAGTTACAAACACACAAATCAACTAGAACTTACCCCTCCTAACATCTCTTTCAAAGTAATAGTGCATCCTAAAACACATTAAGAATTGTGTACTTTTGGTCCTACTAGCAAATACACATGGTTAAACACTTACATTTGTTGTCATCTTTCCTTGGTTAACGTACATATACATGTATTGCACAAATCTTTGAGATTTTTATCCTAATGCTAACAAATCTTGTACATCATGCAAGTTATTAAGAGTGTACTTGAGAGGTTTAGCCTAAAACCATGAGTAGTAACTAGAAACAAAGCCAAAAACCACTCATGATAGCTCGTTTAAAGTTAATTAAGGAACCCAAAGAAGAGGTTAACTAAGCCATTCCTATAAATACTAACAAAAACTCACTATAGTTACACAACTCTTAAAAAACCCAATCCACTTGAACCATAAAGCACATATACTCTCTACCTTTGTTTCTTCAACTTATTCGGGTCACAAAACTCACACCCATACTTTTTTCGAGCCAACCGAAGATTCCACAAGGTTTTACCACACACGCTAAAGGTTTAGCAGTTTTCCACACACCCAAAAGTCGAAACCAAGACCGCTAGGACCCTTGTAAGTCGCACTTGAACCTTTAACAATTGTGTTATGAATGGTCCTTTCTTGATAACTAGTTACATGACACGTATATATATATATAAGTGGTGCACTAGATTAAAACATGCGTGATTAAGTGCAAAATGAACGTGTGTTAAGCAATGTAATTGCGTATGGGCACCTCTTGTGATGGTGTAAGATAACGTAGATAAAAATGTAACATTTTAGGACTTATAAACCAATCAAAAACCGTAAACCCTCGTTATAGATAAGAACATAGGAACACTCCCTGCAAACCAGACTTACACCCCACACTTGACGAGAACGTTCATGAATCCATACATAAAACACTTATTAGTAAAACACGATACTAAGCCCTTGGAAACCATACATGCGACGACAATAAACGTTGCATGGGTGAACACAAACCTCTAAGGCATGCTAAAATGATCTCACATAAGTCACTAGTTATAATAACGAGTCCAAGAAATCCAAGAACCCTAAACTAACCACGTGGCCACTAAGATGGACCTCCTTAAAACTAAACCAAGCCCACCAACGAGGCCCCAAATCAAGCCCAACGACCACTATAAGGCATTGAACAGCTTTATTTTGAAACTTATATACGAAGAAAGTGTTAATGAAAATACCATTGGGCCGAAAACAAATGCTAATAAATCGTAGTGTTTCCTTAAAACTCCTAGCCCCTACGGGCCTCATGCAAACGAATAGCTCATAATAAGCTCGGATGTCAGCTTAGTGGGTAAATGTAATTAGGGCCAAATTGAACTTAAGGGACTTTACTTATAATGATTGGCCCTTTGGGGGGGGGTACCTATTTAAAAGGCCAAACAAACCCTTCGGCGCGGGGGGACTTCCACGCCCACGTAACATCGGCTAATTCGGGGCAAATAAGGCTCAAATAGATCTGGTGGGGGGACAGCTGTAATTGGTGAGTTGAATGACAGCGTTAGGAAAGAGCGAGATGAATGGGTCGCCTAGGCAGTGGTATGAGGGGCGTAATGGGCCCGATATATGTTGAGGGCCCCAAACCCCTAAAACACTTAGACGCGGGCCCATAAAGCTGCTAGCGACCCAACGGGTCCTAATTGACCCTAGCCAAGAGTGGCTGTATGGTCGTTGTGGAATAAGCTGCGGCGAGAAACGAGAGTGACAATGTAGATAGGTGGGGACGAAACAGACAGCGTAGATGGTCAATCGACGATACTTCGTGTTCATCGACAAACATTTGATAGACTAACAACAAAAAAATACACTTATAGGGGGAAGCGCGCTGATGTCAGAGATAGGCTTGCACCATGGTGAATATAGAAGACTGAGGTGGGAGGGGCTCATACGATTTGCCCGACATATGAAGGCTCAAGGATAAGCTTAATAGTGCTTGTAGCGGCGCGTGAGGTGGATGATAGTGTCATGGTGTCTGTAGGACTACTAAATCGAAGGCGAAGGCGGATGAGCTGGTGGTTGATCTATATTTAGGAACGCTGCAGTAGGTGTATATCTTAGGTGTAAGGATGAGGCCTTGGGCGAGTCGCTGGAAGCCCTCTGTATGACGAGACGTATACGCGAGACCGGTGCCCTGAAGGACACGGTTGCCTAATAAGGGGATCCGCGTTGTAGCCTAAAAATGATTCCTGATGGGGACAGAGCGTTATTTGCTTTAGAAGCAGCGGCGAGGACGACACAGGGCGGTGTAGTAGATGGCCATTGGGGGGTATATGGGGTGGGGGGTGGGGTTTTTGGGGATGTATCATTAAGTTTATCTCAGCGGATCTCTCAGTGCAGGATTGATGAGCGTAAATTAGCTAGCGTGTGTATGTGCGGGGTAGGTGAGGGGAGAGGGTATTTTGATTGTTTAAGAGAAATGCGAAATGGTGATTGTCGTGTGCAGAATAAGAGGGGGACTGATTAAAAGTGAACTCTTCTAGCGTGAATACTTTGGAGTAGTAATGTAAAGGTATTAGGCGACACGTGTTCTTCTGTGAGTAGGCGTATATGAGCGAATGTGGAAGTGATGATAACGGTCTATTTTGAACTGGTTGCCTTGTAAAACAGTTAGTTGGGTACGCGGTTGGTGTAGAGCGGACTAATAAGTTTGACCTACAGCAGACGTGAAAGAGAACCGCTGAGAGGCAACCGCACGAGAGGGGAGATAATTTTGGTAGGGAGTGTAAGTTAATGCAAAAGCGGAACTAAAGGATATAAGAAAATGTAAATGTATTTATGGTTGGATAGAGAGGAACCTAGACGGTTCTCCTAACGGGTTTAATGTCAGTCTAGAAACTCAAGGTACCTTGTAAACAAAGGTGAATTATCTAAACACCTAACAAGTCGAACGAATTATAACTATACTCGAGTGTTATCCGGTTTTGAATGACAACTTAATAAATAAGGACATTTATTAACAAGTGATAACAGTATATATAAATTTGTAATTAAATTTAGTTTATGCAATGAGTCTTTAGCCTAAAACTTAGACTAAGACTTACCGTATTTACTTAGGTATATGACGGTGTGATTCATACTTGGATATCTATTATCAATTTCCAGAGGACTATTCACTTAGGTGAGTTCATATCCTCATGTTTTAATGTTATTTAAATTATTTACATCTTTGGGGTGAGAACATGCTTGTTTTACAAATTGGACGCAAGTGTACATTTTATACAACGATCACGTGTTTGCCTAAGTAGCGATAACATATTGAGCCCTTTTATCATGAACTGTTAGTTGCATAGTTATAGTTGGGAACTGCATTGTGTGAGCGCGAATGTTATTGATAGATCTATTTGGGATTGACGATCCCCGTTCGGGTGATTAGCTATCACTGGGAACGAATGTATACCATATCGGATTCAGGATGTTTCGGGTTAGAACATCATTCACGGGCATTCATTGGCAATATTTTGCATTCATACATGTTGAGCCTCAGTGTCATGAGCTTAGGAAAACGTAACCACTTTTTATGATGTTTGCATGTGTTGCTAAATCATACACTTGGAAATCTTACGGTCCTACTATTGATTTACATAAACCTATGAATTCACCAACATTATGTTGACGTTTTAAGCATGTTTTTTAGGTCAATAAGGCACGAGGTACAATGATACATTGGAAGTCAATAATTGAAGAGTCAACACTTAAGATTTAGGGTCTTATTACATTTTAGGAAAATTGTTATAAACCAGAATCTTTATCTATATTGTTGAACAAAGTTGAAGCCATGGGCTTATGTAACAAACAAGTATTTTGTTAATCCAATGTATCTTCATTTTTCAAATGACACATTTAGTAGTCGTTCTCTGAATCTTGTGCTATTAATCCAAATATGTAACGCCCTCGGATATTCAAACATTCCGCTGCGTGCTCAGATTTGAGGGTGTTACAATCTTGGCCCTTCATTTATCTTGATGCCCACTCAAACTCATCAAAACCCTTGATCGTTCTTGGCCAATAAGGTAATTTGGGATTGCCAGCTTGGATAACAGCCCATGTGGGGGTGGGGATAGGTGGTGGTGACAGTTTGGACGTTTGTGAACAGTGTCCAAGGTGTATGAAAGTGACAGAGGGTGAGGGGTTGATTTGGCGGGAAAGTGGGGAAAGAAGATAAACAATGTTTATCTAATTTTTAAAAGTGACAGGGTAAATGTTTGAGGTTTGGACAATTTCAGTCCCTTAACTCTATAGTTGTTATTGCAAATTTCGTCCTTATAATGAGTGGTAATTTTTGGTTTTGGCAGAATAAGCCCTCAAGGTCATATATGTATATTGCACTGGTGGTCCTTTGTGGTGATTGAGTGTTTTTGGGATTTATCAGTTTTGATCCTTCATTGTGTGTAGTGGTTTAACACTCATAGTCCTTGTGGACTTTAACAAAGTATTTGTTAAAAGGTTTTGGTGGGTTAACTCTGTTAAGTGACTTAGGCCTAGGATGATGTTGGGCCACGTATGGTTACCAAAAAGAGGATTGGGCCTTTTAACACTTAAAAGGGCTTATCATGGGCTTTAGTTTTAAAATGTCTTCACATAATAATTAAATGGGTTGACCCAGCCCATTAGATGGGTACGGGTTGGCCCATTTAATATTTCTTTGATGTCGGCTTTGGGTTTTGACTTTGGGTTTGACCGTTGACTTTTGTGGGTTGACTTTTGACTTTGACTTTTTGGTTTTTGGCTTCGATTTGACTTTGGCTTTTCCACGCTTTTCCATTCCGTGCTCAGTTTTGTCTAATTTTGGCTTGATTTTTCGTCTTTTTGTCGGATATCCGTATCCTGTACAAGATAAGAGAAAACATACAAATACAAAGTATTTTTGGGTACGTTTTTGGTCATTTAAGTCCGGTTTTGATGGAAAAGGGTATGTATAATTAAGCACATACCAGACTCATTGCCTTAACATCATTCTTTTTGCATGTCTTTTCCTCAGCAGTTGTAGGTACAGTCATCTTTGGTGTAGTTGAGGTACTCTCAGGTGTAGTTGCAACAGGTGTAGGAACCTACGAATTCCCATTCTCTATGATATCCCATAGAGCATAGTCTTGAATTTGAAAGTATTGTTTGATTCTAATCTCCCACATCTCATACTCTCCTAGTTTGAGCAATAGAAGCTTAGCAAGAGCATTGTTCTGATTATTCTCTAACTCCATATCTTCTAGATCAAAGTTTCTCAAAGCACTTGCTCTGATACCACTTGTTGATCCCAATCTTAGATCGATTCTAACACTTGTAATGAGTGTATGTTATCCTAGATAACTCCAAAATAACAATTATAGAGACTTTGTGTTGATACTAAAGTGTATGCGGAATCTACACTTTAATACTCTAGAAGTAATATGAAAGTATGTATGATGCAGTAGAATGAACACATAGTATTACCAAAAAGCTTCAATATTATTAATGATAATAATACGAGTACTCTTCCTAGTACTAGGGTTTACAACCTTGAAGCTATGAATTCGATTCTTGAGTGATACCTAAAACATTAACCTAGGATCTCCTTTTATACATCACAAGGAGTCTTTACAAGATAACTATGAGTCTTACAATATCTTTTACAATTCTAAACATATACGTATCTTCTATACAAAATACACATTCCATACTTATCTTTACGTATCTTTGTCTTAAGTCTTCTCCATGCAGCAGTATCAAATAACTTAAGTAGTACTCTTTTTAATACTGGCAGTACTAATTCACACTGGCAGTACTAATATATAACTGGCAGTACTAACTCCTTCTAGCAGTGTTAACTCAATGAAGATTTATTCCCAACAATGCTCTTGGGGCTTGATGTAAACCATATAGTGCCTTCACAACTTTATAGACTTTATCAGGAAAGTTAGGATCTTCAAACCCTGGAGGTTGACAAACATACACCTCCTCTTCAATTTTTCCATACAAGAAAGTACTATTTACATCCATTTGATAAACCATAAACCCTATAAAAGAAGCATATGCTAAGAATAGTCTGATTGCCTTAATCCTTGCAATTGGGGCAAAGACATCATCATAATTAATGTCTTCTTCTTGAGTGTGTCCTTGGGCAACTAACCTTGCTTTGTTGTTGATTACAATTTCTTTTTCATTTGACTTGTTCTTGAAGATCCATTTCAATCCAATAGGTCTCTTTCCCTTAGGTAGATCTACTTGAATCCAAACCATTTTAAGTTCAAACTGTAGTAGTTCTTCCTGCATTGCTTCTACCCAGGCTGGATCACTTAGAGCTTTGGTGACTCTATTTGGTTCTATTTGTGATAGAAAGTAGGAAAACAGACAAGTATTAAGTTTTGGACGAGTCTTCTCTTCATACACAGCACTAAGAAAGCCTTGTTTTATAGTATTAGGAATTGTATAGGAATTTGTAATGTTCCCTAATTCAACTTGTGGTTCATCTTCATCACTGACAAACTCAACATGTGTGGCTTCAAGTGAGTGATCATCCCCAAACATGTCTTCAGGGCTAGCAGTATTAACTATTGGACCATCTGTGTTAACTTCAGAACTACCAGTGTTATCACTGGCAGTGTTAACTTATAGACCAGCAGTATTATCTTCTTGAAAACTGCTCTTATTCACTTTGTCATCAAACTCATCATGCAAATCATCTGCAACCATCTTTGGATCATCATCAACAGACTTTGGTTCACCTTTATCATCATTCTTGGTAGAGGAATCAAAGTATGAAGTGTTTTCCAAATTGGCATCACAACATAATCTTTACTGGATTCATTTTGTCCTAATGATGTACATGTATTAAGATCATCTTGTGTACCTGCAGATTCATTAGTAGTTGTACCTGTAGAGACTGGTACATAGTTCATGGATTGGGTTAGAGAATCAATATCAAATAGCCACTTTGGACCACTTCCTTCTATCATAGTCTTATTCTCTAAGAACCCAATATGCAAGTTTTCCTCAACTTTCATGGTTCTAGTGTTGTATACCCTAAAAGCTTTACTACTTAAGGAATACCCAATAAGAATCCATCATCACTTTTCCCATCAAACTTGCCCAAACTATCTAAGGTATTTAGAATAGTAACATGACATCCAAATGGTTTCATAAAACTTAGAGATGGTTTAAGACCTCTAAAGAGTTCATAAGGAGTCTTGTAATGAGGCTTGACTATAAGGACCCTATTCTATACATAGCAAGCAGTAATAACTGCTTCTGCCTAAAAAGTAGTGGGTAACTTAGAATCTGCTAACATAGTTCTAGCAGCCTCAATCAATGTCCTATTCCTCTTTTTAGCAACTCCATTTTGCTGAGGAGTCCTAGCTACACTGTATTCTCTTTTAATACATTTTTCTCTACAAAATGCATCCATTACTTTATTCTTAAACTCTGTCCCATTATCACTTCTGATTATTTTAACATTCTTATCCACCTGGTTTTCTATCTCTTTGATAAAGTTCATAAGGATCTCACTAGTTTCATCCTTAGTTTTTAAAAAGAAAACCCATGTAAATCTAGAAAAATCATCAGTGATCACTAAGCAGTACTTCTTATGCATTAGTCTACTCACAAATGTAGGACCAAACAAATCTATATGTAGCATAAACAATGGCTTAGTAATAGGATTAATGAGCTTTGACTTACAAGAAGCACTGTGTTGCTTCTTTTTAAGATAAACAACACAATGTTTGGTCATTTACAAATTGTTTCAAAGGTAATCCTCTTACAAGATTCTCTTTTACCAGTTTTTTTATGTTTTTAAAATTAATGTGACTAAGCCTTCTGTGCCAAAGCATTGATTCATCTGTTGTAGCCTTTACAACAAGACAAGTCAAATTCTCTTTAGGAACAATGTTATGCATATTAAAACTATACATATTGTCTTCTCTAGGAATTCTAAGAAGTATCTTGATTTTCATCAGGTAACTTAAATTCAGGAGATAAGACAAGACATTCAGTGTCAGTAAACAAGACATGGTTCTTTTTGTCACACATTTGTGAGACACTAAAGAGATTGAACTTTAACTCATTAACAAAGTATACATCTTCAAAATCAAGATTATTAGTCTTTAGAGTACCTTTACCAGTTATCATTCCTCCATATGTTCCTCCCCCAAAGGTAACATTACCTCCATCAAACTTTATAAAATTTGAAAGATAGGCTAAGTTACCAGTCATGTGTCTTGAGCATCGACTATCAACAAAACCTTTATCATACATCTGTGGATTGCCCTGCATATGAAATATAAGGAAATTAGTTTTCCTTGGGGACCCAAGCCATTACTGACTTAGATCTGCCTTGTGCATTAATAAAGTTATACCTGTTGAAGACAAGTGATGCACTATTAGGTTTGGTAGGTCTCCAAAACCCAACATGCTGATGGCTTAACAGCATTGAACCTATTTACCTTGGCAGTATTAACATAGGCATTATTTGGTCTAGCAGTATTAAGTGCTCTATATCAACTAGTATTAAAAACTCTAGGCCTACCAGTATTAAAAACTCTAGGCCTAGCAGTATTAAACCTTTGATGATAAGACCTATTAGTTAATGCTATTTGTCTGAAAAAGGGCCTTTGAACAATTAAATGTGCTTGATTTGTAAAACATGTTTGTGGTCTAGCACTATTAACTGATGGTTTGGATTGAGCAGTATAAGAAGGCCTAGTAGTTTTAAGTGGTTTTAGCCCATTCCTTATTAATACTACTCTGGGAATCATATGTCTGTGAGCATTGGATTTGGCATAATAATCAAAATCTACCCTGTTATAATTGTTCCTAGACACCTCCCTTTCCTTTTGTTGGTAAGGACAATTTAGCTTCATATGATCAAAGCTCCCACATTCAAAACAATATTTATTATTCATCACAAACTCATCACCTAGTTGGTTTGATTTCTGTCCATTCTAATTCCTTTGATTCCCTCTAGGTGATCTATACATTTCTGCATACCTAACTGTCCTTTTAACTGGTTTTTCACTATGTTTTGGCTTGACAGTATCTATTTTACCAGCAGGATGAAAGAATTTTTCTTTCCAATCAATGACAGTCTCTTTGTCTACCTTAAGTGGAGACTCAACAGAACTACTATCAGAATCAGACACTTGTTGTTGTTCCAAAGAGTCATCAGTATTCTCCTCAGAATTATCTGACTCTTTTTCACAATTATTGGTAGGCAATGGCACATTCTCCCTAGGTGCATGCATGTTGACCTCTAGTTCTTTAAACTCATCTAGACCTGAATAGGACAGATCAAGTTTTGTAGGTCTGTTCTAGGTTAAAGGATGTGGTGGAGCAACATCATTAAATCCTAGACCTTGTTTATCTTTAACAGATCTCTAAACCTCTAACATTTCACCTAGGTCTTTTGCAGATTTATCAAACTTTGTAATCTTAAAGTCAATCCCATCCTTTTCTTTCTTGACATTTTCTAACTCAGACCTAAGAACACCTAATTCATACTCTTTAACTCCTACTTCTCTCTTAAGGATAGCAACTTCCTAAAAGAAAAGAACTTCATTATTTTTATATGTGATAATTTGTTCTTCAAAAGTTGCTAACCCCTTTTATATGTAGCAGTTTTAAATTGACTATCATTAAGTTTAACAAGCAGATCATCACATTGTTTCTTAAGAGCTTCATGGTTTTTCAAACAACTTTTAGAACAAGATTTATCAGGATATACCTCAGAATCAGAGAATGCCATGAGTGCCATATTTTTCTGAACATGCTCCTCAGCCATATCACTCTAATCAAAGCTAACTCCATCTATTGCCATCATTGCCTTTTTAGAAGCATCTTCTATGATTACAGGTTTCCTGATGGGTTCTTGTTTATTACTCCTTGACCTGTTGTCCTGACTCCTAGGACTTCTGCACTCTCTGGCAAAGTGTCCCAACTTGTGGCAGTTGAAACATTCAACCTTAGATTTATCATAACCAGCAGTATTGCTTCCATCAAGGATGATCCTCCTACCAGTTCTCTAATAGAACTTTCTTGCCCTCATGCTTATTAGTGCCATATTCCACTTTAAGTCCATCTCTTCCAAATCATCATCATGGAGTTGATCAAGATCTTCATGAAATATTTAAGACCCTTTTGGTTGACTGGATATAAAGGCATATGCTGTGGCATCACTAAAGGTAGCAGTAGTAAGTTCAGTACTGGTAGTGATAGATTTTGTGCTAGCAGTACTAACTTTAGGGATAGCAGTATTAGTATCATTAGTACTGCTGGGAACTAAAGCAGTTACAAAGGCCAAGTTCTTGTCAATATTGCTTGTACCAGTAGATTTCTTAATCTTCTGTTCAACAATTTTAAAATTGTTGTACAAATCATCTAGACCCATAGTCTCAAAGTTAGGCTTGTTAGTCCAGACAACCACATGTGTATCCCACTCAGCAGGTAAGCTCCTTAAGAACTTTAAATTCAAATCTTCTGGTGAGGTAGTTACTCCAAGGATTGCAAGTCTGCTTACAAGCTTTTGAAGCCTGTTAAAGATGGAATCAAGAGATTCTGAGCTTGAACCACTAAAGTTTTCATACTGTTGCTTTAATAAAGCCTTCTGTGTCTTCTTAGTTGCTTCATTCCCTCCAAATCTAGCTTTGATTGCAGCAAACATCGATTGAGCATCATCATACTTATCAAAAGTAAGTTGATGTTCATTAGGCAGGGACATGAGTAGTAAACTCCTTGCCTTGACATCATTCTTTTTGCATGTCTTTTCTTCTGCAGTAGCAGGTACAGTCATCTTTGGTGTAGACGAGGCACTTTCTGGTGTAGTTGCTACAGGTGCAGGTACCCAAGAGTTCCCATTCTCTACGACATCCCATAGAGCATACTCTTGAATCTAAAAGTATTGTTTGATTCTGATCTCCCACATCTCATACTCCCCGAGCTTGATCATGGGTAGCTTAGCAAGAGCATTATTTTGTGTATTCTCTAGCTCCATATCTTCTAGATCAAAGTTTCTCAAAGTACAGGCTCTGATACCACTTGTTGATCCCAATCCTAGATTGATTCTAACACTTGTAATAAGCGTATGTTATCCTAGATAACTCCAAAATAACAATTATAGAGACTTTATGTTAATACTAAAATGTATGCGGAATCTACACTTTAATACTCTAGAAGTAATATGAATATAAGTATGATGCAGTAGAATGAACACAGAGTATTACCAAAAAGCTTCTATATTATTAAAGATAATAATAAGATTACTCTTCATAGTACTAGGGTTTACAACCTTGAAGCTATGAATTCGATTCTTGAGTGATCTCAAAAACATTAACCTAGGACCTCCTTTTATACACCACAAGGAGTCCTTTACAAGATAACTACAAATCTTATAAGATCTTTTACAATTCTAAACATATACGAATCTTCCTAATCTATATAATATATACATTCTATACTTATCTTCATGTAACTTTGTCTTCAAGTCTTTTCCATGCAGCAGTATTGAAAACATAAGCAATACTCATTTTAATACTGGTAGTACTATCTAATACTGGCAGTACTAAAGTATGCATGGCAGTACTAACTTCTTCTAGCGGTGATAACTCAATGAAGATTTATTCCCTACAAGGTAGATACATCTAACTATGCCGTAGGGTTCCTTTTATAGACTAAGAAAAATCCTAATGGGCTTACAAAATGTGTAAAAGATAATGCATATATTTTCCTGTAATATATCATGCATATCTCTTAAACGGTACTAACTATTTTATACTAATGGTACTAACTATCTGATCAGTACTTAACATTTTATACTGTTAGTACTAATTATAACTAGCGGTACAAACTACCATAACTAACGGTACTAAGTCAGGAATGCATAATTCCCAACAATCCTCCCCTAAACATGATTGTTCAACTTGTTAACCTTTATGTTTCTTCAGTTTATCCTTCTTAAGCTCTTGGAGGATGTTTCCAAACACTCTGTCAAATCTTTAATCCAGTCTTTGATTTCAGCTATCCCTCTTTTTCAGCAACATGTCTTTTCAGCAACACAGCAACATCTAACTAAGTTGGCTTTGTAGTTTTTGGCAAACTATCAGCTAATAATGGATTTGTTATTCCTTTACCAGTAGTTGTTTGATCTAGGATAGTCAACTCTTTATGTCAAAACATGGTGAGTTGATTACCATACAGTTTTTAGTAAACTATCAACCATCAACGAATTTGATTTGTCTTTACCAAAAATCATTTGCTTTTGGACTAGCCAATGCTTCATTTCCATAACATGGTGCATTGATAAACCATATAGTTTTTAGCAAACTATCAGCTATCAACAGATTTGATTAGTCTTTACCAGGAACTATTTGATCCTGGACTAGCCAACTCTTTACTGTGAAGCAAGGTGAGTTGAGAACCCTAAATTTTTTGGTAAATTGTCAACCATAAACGGATTTGAGAAGTCTTTACCAGAATTCATTTGTTTCTGGACTAGTCAATTCTTAATGTCTATTAGACAAGGTAAATTGAAGACCATTTATTGTGTGGTGGTTAGCCACACCCAAACCCTTCTCACTTCAATTTCCTGCATTACTCTTCATTAAGCTGTTGCTTAATGAATCTTACTAAATGTAGGGCAGCAATACTTTCCTCTTCAACCTCCAATCCTAAATCAAGCATTCTATGAAACAATTCCTTAGAGAGAGGATACCTTCTTTCAACTAGCATGTAGATAATGGTCCCATCCTTAAGCTCTAGTATGAAAACTCCACAAGTTTCATACAGTCTCCAGCTAACAATCTCCCATTCTTGTTGATTATTCCAGAAATCACCTTGATCATTTTCTTCTGTTGAGGATTCCATCATAATCTTCAAGTCTCGCTAAAGAATCAACTTAATATCTTCTGGTGTGATTTCTGAGTACTGTTTCATCACCAAATCATATAGATGAAACAAATCTTGCCTATCAAAAATATGTAGTACCTCCATTAGATAGTTAAAATCCCTAAAGTGCCCATTAGCTTTATAGACAACAAGGTAGTCCCCATCTGGTGATGAAACCTTGTGCAACTTAGAAACAACAGACTTTTTCTCCATAATCTCACTATCTATGGTACTATTAAATGTAACAATCCTTGGGCATTTTCTATGTTCATCATCACTATCATCATCTGGCTGTGGTCTTGGCCTTTTTTTTCTTTGTACCCTGCTCTATCACTTCTTGTTCAGCAGGTACCTTTGCTATGTCTTTTTCCCTTGGAGTTTCTTTGTCAACCCTCTTCTTTAATCTCTTCTTTTTAGGGTCGTTTTCCTCATTCATCTCCTTGATCAATCTTTCATCTTCAGCAGAGCCAATGGCAACAAAATTTTAGCAATCATCTTCACATAACCACTCTTTCTTTTCTTTGTACCCTGCTCTATCACTTCTTGTTCAGCAGGTACCTTTGCTATGTCTTCTTCCCTTGGAGTTTCTTTGTCAACCATCTTCTTTAATCTCTTCTTTTTAGGGTCTTTTTCCTTATTCATCTCCTTGATCAATCTTTCATCTTCAGCAGAGCCAATGGCAACAAAATTTTCATTTGATTTCTTCAAAATTCTTGTTCTTTAGATCAGAATGCTTCTTTCCTCCTACATGCTTCAAGTATGTCATCATTTGATTTCTTAACTGATTCTTTATAGGTGGTCTGTTCCTGATAGCCTCAGATCTTTATTGAGCAAGAAATCTTCTTTCAGTAGCAATAGTGTCATGAAGGAATTTGGCTCTCTCTTCAACTATAAACTTATTTCTCTTCCTTTTGAAGCTCCTCGGCAAGAATCTTGTCTGCATTTATTCTTGCCTGAATAAAATCATACTCATTAGTGAGTGAATCCTTAGTAGCTTCTTCTTCAGCTAACTTTTTCTTCTCCTCTTTAGCTTCCTATTCTTCTTGAACCTTTCTGGCCACCTCTTCATCATTAGCAAGCTATTTAAGCTTTCTTTCAGCTTCATTAACTCCTTCTAATTCAACATCTGACTTAGCTTCTTCCTCAAGAACTTTCTTACCTTTGTCTTTAGGATCAATCTTAGGAAGAGGCTTCAATGTTAATACAAATCTTGTTGAAGTAGGCATTGGTTTATCAGAGTCTTCAACATCTTTAATCTCCACTCCTTTTTGTTTTGCCTTATGTTGGCTCATGGATACCAAAAACTCAGCAATGGTTTCATCATCTCTAAAAACTATTGGAGTAGGTGTTGAAGTTGTTGTTGGATCTGTTGGAGTAGAATTTTCCCCTCAAACTTGATCTTTAATCTCAGCAGTACCTTCAACATGTCTATCGGTACTAACTTTTGCTCTGCCAGTACCTTTATTTGGCTTGTCGATACTTTGTTACTTATCATTACCTTCTGAGCTTCCTCCCTTTTTAGTACTTTCTTTCTCTTCTAACACCATAGAGCTTGTCCTCCCCTCATCTTGAGCATCCTCAGTCTCTATATAATCCATTGCATCATCCAATTCTTTAAAGGCTAGATCTTTATGCATAGTTGGTTCAGATTTGGCAGGTTTCCTCCCCTATTTAGATACAGACTCCTTCTACATCCACTTTTTCTTCAAAGATTTCTTTCCTGCCAATCTTGTCTTCATGGAGACACTCTTCATCCAGGATTTGTGGAGTGAGATAACAGGTATGGCCTTCCTCTTAAGATTCTTAATTTGTGCCTTCAAAGGTTTAATTTCTTTAGCCTGAGTTGTAACCTGTGTACACAAAGAGATAAAGAGATCATATATACTTTAGGGTGTCAGACCATCCTCATTCCCTGATAAGGATTTATCACTGGATGACTGACCTCCATGATTCCCACCAGAACCCTCTGGAATGGAATCAGAAATATGAATAGAAGGTCAAGATATAGGGAATGGGTCAATCTATGCCTGAGGTTGGTCTTCACTTAGGTAAGGAGGAGAGGATATGGGTTGGGATTCAGATGGTCTTTCTAAAGCCTCACATTCGTCCTCTGTTTGTTGGACCAACATAGAGTCAAATAAAGGAGTTACTTTCCCAGAAAAATGTTTACCCTTTTTAACCAAAAAAGAGAAAACCTTACTAGTCAGGGCAATGATAGGAAATTGATCTAAAGGCACAGGCACATTCTTTAGTTGTTTACCCAAAAAGACTGAAATAAATCTTATATACATGACAAACTTTTTCTTTGCATCCAAGTGTCTCATCTTACCATCAAAAATTAATTTGGAAAAATTGTATTTGTTATTAATGGCCAAACAAATCACTGATGTGGCAATATTAGTGGGAATTTGATCCTAATAAGTACTTTTGGAACTTATACAGTGATTCATGGTATGAAAAAGAAATCTTTACTGGGGGGAAAATAGGGCTTTGTTAAATGTTAAAACAGTTAAGTCCCCCTCATACCCCATTAGCTAAATAGTATCAAATATAGCCTGATTATTTAAAGAATCGATCCCATCAGCATCATCAAAAAGAAGATCACTTCTTATTAATGCTTCTGAGATAGTCATAGGCTTGCCAGCAACATTGGCATTAATATACCTAACATTGTTGATTGTTTTGGATTTAACAGACATCCAGAATTGTTCAACAAATGTAGTAGAGACCACAGGACTTACAGTGAGAGCATAGTGAATTGAGCTTCGTGTAAGAAAGTGTATAATATCATGGAACTTAGCATTCCCATCAGTCTTCTCCAAGTAAGCAATCATGTGGTGTTTAGGGCATGATTCAAGAGCAGCTATGATTGAAGAATTTATGGTTGTCGATGATGAAAGGATTAGGGTTTGTTAGAAGAGAGGGATTAAAAGATATTAAGTGAGTAAAGTGTGCAATTGAGATGGGTTTATATAGGTTGAACAAACCCAAGAGCAACGAAATCATTATAATTTACACTTTAGACCCTTGGCGGTATTTTCTCTAACGGCTCTATATCGGTACTATCTTTGCTCAACGGTACTAAAATTGCACTAGCGGTACTAACTTTTATCAAACAAAAATTTAACAAGTCTGAAAACAAAAGCTCTTCAGTACCATCCATAGCTCTCTCTAATTACTCTCTAGAACCCATATAACTTCTTGAAAAACATCACTATTAAAAAGATTCGTCTGCTCACATACAAACTGTACAACAAATCATTTTGCCTCCCCTAAAACAATGCAGCTACAAATTCATCATGCCAATGCTAACAATCAAGAAGTTAAACCTGCTAACAAACGCTTTAGTCAAAAGATCAGCTACACTGTTGTCTGTGTGTATCTTGAGTACTTGGATTAGCTTTTTCTCATAAGCATCCCTGATGAAATGGTGCCTTATTTCTAGATGCTTGGCCTTGGAATGAAAGACTGGGTTCTTCACAATTCAAATAGTGCTTTCATTGTCAATATAAATCCTTGTATTCATAAAGTTAAACCTATAATCCACGTTCTGAATCCACAAGACCTGTCCTTAGCAATTTGCAGTAGCAACATATTCAGCCTCTGTAGTAGAAGTAGCCATAATTGTTTGCTTTTTGCACTACCATTAAAGCAACCAATGACCAAGAAATTGATAACCTCCTGTTGTGGATTCCTGTCAAGGTTAGCACCACCATAGTCACTATCTGAATAATCTATCAAGTCAAAAGTTGACTCTTTAGGATACCAAAGACCTAATTTGGGTTTGCCTTTGAGATACCTAAAGATCCTCTTCACAGCATGAATATATGAAGTTTTAGGAGTAACTTAGAATCTGCTACAAGCACATACAGTAAACATGATATCTGGTCTAGAAGCAGTTAGATACATTAAAGATCCAATCATGGACCTATAAAGATGCACATCCACATCTGCTGCTTCCTCATCCTTAACTAGTGGCTTATGAGTCTCAATGGGAGTACTAGCATGTTTCACACTCATAAAGTCAAACTTCTCCAGGATCTTTACAACATATTTATCGTGACTTATAAAAATACCATCTTCTTTCTATTTGACTTGTAATCCAAGAAAGAAAGTGAGTTCACCCATGGAACTCATTTGAAATTTGCTCTTCATCAAGGCTTTAAACTCATCACACCAAGACTTCTTTGTAGAACCAAAAATAATATCATCCACATAGACTTGTACCAGCATGATACCTTTCTTGTCCTTTTTTATAAACAAAGTCTTGTCAATAGTTCCTCTTCTATATCCACTTTTCTCCAGAAAAGCAGATAAAGCAGCATACCAAGCTCTTGGAGCTTGGTGTAATCCATACAAAGCTTTCACTACTTTGTAGACCTTTTTAGGATGCTTAGGATCTTCAAATACTGGAGGTTGAGAAACATACACCTCCTCATCAATTATGCCATACAAGAAGGCACTCTTCACATCCATCTGATAAACTATGAATCCCATGTAAGAAGCAAAGGCCAAAAAGATCCTGATGGCTTCAATTCTAGCCACAGGAGCAAAAACCTCATCATAGTCTATCCCTTCTTCTTGTCTATATCCCTGGGCAACTAATATTGCCTTATTTCTAACTACAACACCTATTTCATCCTTCTTGTTCTTGTAGACCTATTTAGTACCAATTGCCCTTTTCCTATGAGGCAAGTCTACAAAAATCCATACCTTTTGAATCTTGAACTGCAACAGCTCTTCCTGCATAGCATCAACCCAACTTTCATCTTCAAGAGCTCCAGATATATTCTTGGGTTTAATCTGAGAAAGGAAACAAGCAAACAAGCAGTGCTGAAAGTCCTTGTGGTTATTTCTTTTCTGCTTTTAAATATAACTCACAAGAGCATGTGCTAATCCTTTCTCTACTTTGCTCCTTGTCGACACTGCTGATTTTGGATCTCTAAGAATCTGAGAAGTAGGATGAATAGAGTGTCCTAGATTTGGCAGTAGGACTTACTTCTAAAAAGGTTTCCAAATTATTGAAGTCAGTCACTACACCCTCATCATCATAAGAGGCATTGGTAAAGATCTCAGTACTTGTATTGTCATAAATATCCTCAAGATCAGGTATTTGAGAATCATCTTCATCAGGGTAGGATGGTCCACCAGTACTAAAAACACCGAGGGTACTATTTGGTGGGCTAACAGTATTAATTATGTTAGTACTGTTAGCTTTAGTAGTTCCTTCTTGAAGAAGTAAATCCTTAGTATTAAGTTCAAACTCCTTTCTTAGAGATTTAGCTGCCTCATTAGCTTTCTTTTCTTGTCTATTGAGCTTTTCAAGCTCCTCCATAAAGATTTGATGTGCCTGATCTACTAGTTCCTCATTTAGCTTTAAACTAGTATCTTCCTTAGGCTTGTCACCTCCATTCTTTACTTCTGAGCTCTTGATAGTTGAAGTATAAGAAGACCATGATGGCAATACACAATATTCTTGAGCAGGTTTAACATCCTTTTTAGAGTCACCTGTATCAATATTTTTTTGTGTACCTGCACTATGATTAGCTTCTTTTGGACCTGCAGATTTGTTAGCTTTATTCTCTGCAGTAATAGGCTGATAGTTCATTGAATCAGTCAAATAATCAAGATCAAACAGCCAAGTAGGTCCTATCCCTGCAACATTAGGTTTGTTCTCTAAAAATTTTATATGCAAGTTTTCTTCAACTCTCTTGGTTTCTAAGTTATATACCCTAAAGGCCTTGCTATTTAGGGAATACCTAACTAAGAAACCTTCATCAACCTTTTCCTCAAACTTGCCTAGGTGCTCAATGGTATTCAAGATGGTCACATGGCACCCAAAAAGTCTTATATAGCTAATATCATTAAATAACATCACATTTTCCTATCATTTATCCTACGTTATTTACCCACTTTTGTTTAATTATTGCAAGATATTGGTACTTAATTGTTTAAAGTTTATATTGCAGTAATTATGAAGTCACTTGTGAAGAAGAAGCAAAAAGGCACAATTCTAGAGCTAAAACTAAGATATTTGAAGAAAGTACTAAACTACATACATACGCCGTATCCATGAAGGAAGATACGGCGTATCAGTGCCAGCTCATCACAAGAAACACATTCTTATCAATTCCCAATATGGCGTATCCATGCCTTATCCATACGGCGTATTGACAGCTGTTACCTTAGTCAAAGATACGAATTAAATGTAATTAATGGTAATTAGCGTGATTGATTTGATCTTATCATGGACTTCAAGGAGATTAACCCCAATACGCCGTATCCACTTAATCCAATACGGCGTATCTAGTCGAATTCAGACACTATAAATAGTGAACTCAAATATGAAGTTCAGTGTGCAAAAACATATTCACTATTCATTATACTTATGAAGACGAATTTCTGAAGCCAAGAAGAGCAGCCAAGGTCGAGCTCCAAGCCTAACTCTATAGAAGACATCGTATAATTTTACTTTCTTAATTATTTGGTTTTAATTAATCTTTTGATTACGCTTGTAAAACATGATCATGATTGTGGGCTAATACACTTGGGTATTAGCCATTTTAATGAAGATTATTATGTTTGGTTTGGTTTGGTTTAATTCGGCTTTGCTTAATTTATCGTTGTTGTTTAATTATGTTTATCGCCTCATGCTTGTTTATATGCTTGTACATGCGACCTATCATTTAATTAGGTCTTGGGATACCTAACCAGTTACCTTGATGTCGGGATAGCTCTCCATGTTGTGTCTTATATGCCCAGACCAATAGGATCACAAATGATACCTTGTCTTTTACCTTTTAACTATGAACTTAATTGGACCGGCAGGTGACCGATAATTGTTTAACCAGTATTGTTCTTAGTTGACTTGTAATTGATTTGGGTGGTGGACTACCGGTGTATGATTCAACATCAAGCAATAAGTGGGTAAAGTCCCGATGGGCTAGGGTCTTAACATGATCACCACTACTTTAATTCCTTATGATATATTATAATTGGACTATATGATGCTTTATGCAGATGCGTTAATCATGACAGGATTGATCATGTCTAGGTCTTCGGAAGAAGTACCGCCTAAGTCTTAAGAATGATATGCCACCTTGAAATAAGCAAGCCATTGCACTATTTTACCAAACCTGCATGTAATTGGATTTAATTTTGTTAATACAGTTTTCTTATATTTGGCTCGTACCGCTCTCTTGCTTTGTGTTATTTGCTTTAGAGTATTTTGTGTTTTGAATTATTTATTGTCACCATAAACCTGTGCCAGTCTCTCAGGCTGAAAACCCCCTATCCGTTAGAAACTCGTATATAGCATAGGTTTAACTTATAATTACTCTAATCTAGAATAGAATAAATACTAATCGGATAATTGGTTAACTCTCACTCTTAGTGTTCGACAGCCTACTTATCGCAAAGCTACATCTTGATCGGATACTCTACCCGTTAAAGTGTTGTCTTTAGGTTAGTCGGCTAAATATAAATGTAAAACTTTGATAATAAAAATAACACCTATCCAACGACACATCAAGGTTCTTGGCGCCGTTGCCGGGGAGTGATTAGTTTAATCTTTTTCCTTTTAGTGTTTCAATTTGTATCTTGTTTAGTGTATAATTGTTAGTTCTAATTTCTAACTAATTGTTTTAACCATGTGTATTAAATACGGTGTATTCAGTTATCTGAATACGGCGTATCTGTCTATTTAACGTTTCTCTCTAGTAAATAAATCTCAGGAAACGATGGATGACGCTAACATTACCATGGTGGAATACATTAGAATCGAAGAAGAGAAGGCTCAAAGACGTTGTTTGGTTTTCAATTGGCAAACTGTCAAATTTGGCAGAACGGAACATCATTATGAGGAGGAACGCTTCTCTAATTTTGAAGAAGAATTCCTAGCCATAGTCTTTGGAGAAATAAATAGTGACTCATTCGATTCTGAGCAAAGGGAGGTAATTAGCGAATATGATGACGATGAAGAAGATTTTGAGACTAAATTTCCAGCCATAGTCTTCAACGCATCCAACACAATACCCCCTTATGATCCCATTGTCTAACTTAAAGACTTTTCTGTAAACAAAAGTGCTTGCCGGGAGACAACCCGGAATGTATTTTTAATTTTTATCGAGTCTGTCTTCCCAGACTGTCTATACGGCGTATCCAAACCCCATGGATACGGCGTATTGACTATCTGGACGTTATCTAGTCTTTATTTTCAGCACAGTCTATACGGCGTATTCATTAAATGAATACGGCGTATATAGGTTCCAATACGATGTATCCTGGGGTATGGATACGGCGTATTGACTTCCTGAACAGTCTTAGGTTGTTATTTAGAGTCTAACCAAACGAATACACCAGAGATAGAATTGCACTTGTTTTTCTTATGCTTAACTCAGGACCTTCTGAAGGAAATATCGACAAATGTTGGTGGAGAATTTCAAATCTGAAATTCTGAAGTGTTGGAGTCTTGAAACTTCAAGACGGCTATTCAACACGAATCATTACTCATAAACGTAACTTGGAGAATCTACAGAGCAAATTTCAGGGAAGTTTCTCATTCTAATTCTTTTCAATTCCCGTATTTAATGTTTTACATATACAACGAGGACGTTGTATAATTCAAGTGAGGGAATGAGAATTAGAATGCTTACTTGTCCAAATTTTCACAATAAAAGGCTTAAATTATGCTCAAATTTAATTTTTTTTAAGCATACTTTTGTGAAATTACATGTTACATAACCCGCACACAATAACCCTTGATAGATATTGCAAGGATTTAACCTTTCCGTTTCTAAATGTTTACCCAAATTCCACAAAATATGAGTGTGCCGGTGATGTAGTAGACTTTAAAACTTGGCTTGGTATATCTATTCAAGACCGCAATAATAAGTACTATGGATTTAGATGGAGTAACTTGTTTAAATTGGTAAATCTTAGGATTACACCCAAATCGCCTATACATGTTGTTTATTAACTAACTACACCGATTAGTTAACCTCCGTTTAAACCCTTCCACTCTTATTTTTAGAGTGATGATCCACTAGAACAACCCGTAGAGCCAATCCTTTAGGAAATTTACACCAATTATTTGTTTTGTTACACCCTTACACCTTAAACCTACCCTGTTAGATTAAGTATTAATTTACAGTTGCTAGTTGCTTAAAGTGCAGAGTTCGTATTTCCCGAGTCTTGTGTCATTTTCTATCTATGGTGACGGTCGGAAATTTGCACAATGCAAATGGGAATGTATATTAGTAGTCAAAGCTCATGTGATTTTACTATATTCACAATTGATGGTGAATCCAAAGAACGAAGAAGATACCGAAGGAATTATCTGGAATTATTAAGATCGTGAAGATGGTGAAACTACACCGATATTTGAAGTATTAGTTGGTAAAAAAAGAAGAGAGAAAGTTTGATAATTGTTTCAAGAATTATTGAAGGAATCATACGAAGGATCGATTATTCGTTGATACGTCAAAGAAATCAACGATGTAGAGTATTGTACAAAGTGGAAGATATCGCCGCTTACCTATAAAGTATGTTAAGTTTTTAGGAAGATTGGTAAGTTGACCATTATGGGAACGCCAACTTAGGTTGTTGTTTTTGAAGTATGGTTGAGACGTTGTATATAGTTGTGTCTCTATCATAATAACGGTCGGGAAATTAAGTGTCTAGCAACTTGTATATTAGTCTTAATCTATTTGTTTCTTGATTTTTATTTAACACCCATTTACTTCCCTCTCACCTAATGATTAACCCCTGGTTTTACTCGAATGGGGATTCATACGAACTTGCATGTCTATTCTGTCATTACGGCCATGTATGCATGATTTATACCTTGTTGGTTTACGACTTTTGGTGAAAGTTAGAAGGTTCCTACCTTATATTACTCTACTATCCTAATCTTTAGCTTTTTCGAGGATAGGAGTGAGTAGTCACATGTGTCTATCCCGTGGATTTGGGTGTGTATGTGTGGTCTTTGTCGCCCTCCTGGAACATTGAGAATCAAAATAAAATGGTTTGATGGATTGATTACCCTTTTTAAGGGTGATGAGGAAGTAACTTACCAAATGGCGCGATCACATTTGAGGTTTAAAAACCATACTAATAAACAATGCAATATGATCCCACCATTACTAATGGTAAGTGATGAGGAAGTAACTTACCAAATGGTGCGATCACATCTGAGGTTTAAAAACCATACTAATAAACAATGCAATATGATCCCACCATTACTAATGGTAAGTGATGAGGATAGGAGGAATGGAATCTCGCATTCGTACCAAAAGCTTAAAGGGTTCTACACAGGAGTGTTGAATTTAGCACCCGACTACATTCGAGAGACGAAGATGGAGGAATATCTCACACGTAGGAACATAAGCGTGCATGAGATGGAATGATGAAGAAGATGAAGGAAAAGTCTAACTTAAAGACTTTGCTGTAAACAAAAGTGCTTCCCGGGAGACAACCTGGAGTTTTATTCAGTTTTGTTAATCGAGTCTGTCTTCCCAGACCTGAATACGGCGTATCCGCTCCATACCATATGGCGTATTCAAGTCTGGACGTTATCAGTTTTATTTATTTACTTTTAAAAACTTTTTTGTTAGTTTTTTGTATACGCATTATCCAATTTATTAGATATGCCGTATTTAAAAACTAACCCATATTTGAGTTTATTTAGTTTAATTTAAATTAACCGTAGGTACCAAGATAGAATTGCTTTTGTTTTCTGGAGTTTTACACAGGACCTCGAGAATGAAAAATCGACGAATATTGATGGAGAATTTCAAAATCTGGAAGAACCTGAAGTGTTGGAGTCTTGAAACTTCAAGGCGGCTGTTCAACACGATTCATTGCTCATAAACGCAACTTGGAGAATCTACCAAGCAAATTTCAGGGAAGTTTCTCATTCTAATTCTTTCTATTCCCATATTTAGTGTTTTACATATACAACGAGGACGTTGTATAATTCAAGTGGGGGGATGGGAATTAGAATGCTTACTTGTCTTAATTTTCACAAGGCTTAAATTATGCTCAAATTTAAAATTTTTTCAAGCATACTTTTGTGAAATTACATGTTACATAACCCGCACACAATAACCCTTGATAGATATTGTGAGGATTTAACCTTTCCGTTTCCAAATTTTTACCCAAATTCCACAAAATATGAGTGTGCCGGTGATGTAGTAGACTTTAGAACTTGGCTTGGTATATCTATTCGAGACCGCAATAATAAGTACTATGGATTTAGATGGAGTAACTTGTTTAAATTGGTAAATCTTAGGATTACACCCAAATCGCCTATACATGTTGTTTATTAACTAACTACACCGGTTAGTTAACCTCCGTTTAAACCCTTCCACTCTCGTTTTTAGAGTGATGATCCACTAGAACAACCTGTAGAGCCAATCCTTTAGGAAATTTACACCAATTATTTATTTTGTTACACCCTTACACCTTAAACCTACCCTGTTAGATTAAGTATTAATTTACAGTTGCTAGTTGCTTAAAGTGTAGAGTTCGTATTTCTCGAGTCTTGTGTCATTTTCTATCTATGGTGACGGTCGGAAATTTGCACAATGCAAATGGGAATGTATATTAGTAGTCAAAGCTCATGTGATTTTACTATATTCACAATTGATGGTGAATCCGAAGAACGAAGAAGATACCGAAGGAATTATCTGGAATTATTAAGATCATGAAGATGGTGAAACTACACCGAGATTTGAAGTATTAGTTGGTAAAAAAAAGAGAAAGTTTGATAATCGTTTCAAGAATTACCGAAGGAATCATACAAAGGATCGATTATTCATTGATATGTCAAAGAAATCAACGATGTAAGAGTATTGTACAAAGTGGAAGATATCGCCGCTTACCCTGTAAAGTATGTAAAGTTTTTGGGAAGATTGGGAAGTTGATCGTTATGGGAACGCCAACTTAGGTTGATGTTTTTTGAACTATGGTCAAGACGTTGTAAATAGGAGTGTCTTTATCATAATAACGGTTGGGAAATTAAGTGTCTAGCAACTTGTATATTAGTCTTAATCTATTTGTTTCTTGATTTTTATTTAACACCAATTTATTTCCCTCTCACCTAATGATTAACCTCTAGTTTTACTCAAATGGGGATTCATACAAACTTGCATGTCTATTCCGTCGTTACGGCCATGTATGCATGATTTGTACCTTGTTTGTTTACGACTTTTGGTGAAAGTTAGAAGGTTCCTACCCTATATTACTCTACTATCCTAATCTTTAGCTTTTTCAAGGATGGGAGTGAGCAGTCACATGTGTCTATCCTGACATTCTAGGTGTGTATGTGTGGTCTTTGTCGCCCTCCTGGAACATTGAGATCGATGAAAGATAAGTTAGATTAATCAACCGTACGCCTTTCCATTCAAACCCATATTTACCTTTATAAACTTGTTACTCCTTAGCTTTAGCGGTGGAGATATGTATCCTTGCCAAGCTTATGATAGAATACTCGTCACGACCGAGCAATTGAGCGAATTAGTTACATGTTACCACATAGATTAGTTGAGTGATTTGAGTGTTTTCATCTTCCTATTTCGTGAGGTGTTTGGTTATGTACTTGTAATTAATCAAATGAATGCTTTAACGGAAAATATCCTTAGGGATACATTTTGTTTACTTCTAAAGGCTACTTGGGGACAAGTAGGATTCAAGTGGGGGGATATTTGATAACATCAAATAACATCTATTTTATTGTATCATTTATCCCATGATATTAACCCATTTTGTATAATTACTATAAAGAGTTGATACTTAATCGTTTATATTTGAGAAATTGCAATAATCATGGAGTAGTTGGTGAAAGATAGCAAAAGGCGCGCACTTTGGAGCTTAAACGAAGAATATTTGAAGATGTATTGATTTGAAGACCAATACGCCGTATCCATAAAAAAGGATACAGCATATCCGTGCCTGCACTCACCAAAGACCACACGTGGATTAAGCTCAATACGCCGTATCCAGGAGACCCTATACGCCGTATTTAATAAAAGGAATTTGAATATTCTGGAAGATATCAAAACGTGGTCCCTACTCCAAGACAGCTCAATACGCCATATTCACTCCATTGAATATGGCGTATCCAATCATGACAGCCCAATACGCCGTATGCAACCCATTGAATACGGCGTATCCAACCGACAGACAGCAACTATAAATAGTGGGCTCAATTATGAGTTTTAAGTGCGCTACATCATATTCTCGATACCTAAAAAACAAAAGTCAATTTTCAGAAGGGATAAAGAGCAGAAGAGGTCAAGCAACGCAATTCATTCAATAGGAAACATCGTGTAATTCTATTACTTTAGTAATCGTTTAGTTTTTGGTATCATTCGTTAACTCGGTTAGTTTACATTGGCTAAATAATTACTCTTGTATTAATTATGTTGATTAAAGGCTAATACCTTCGGGTATTAGCCATTATTATGAAGATCTGAATGTTTGGTATATGTTTATTATCGATTTCTTGATTTATCGTTGTATGCTAGATTATGTTTATCAATTTATACTTGTCTACGCGCTTTTGTATGCGACCTATCATTCAACTGGATCTAGCTAAGTGGACCAAGCAGATCTAGAGTCCGGGATAGCTCTCCATATAGTAATTTGTACATCTAGATCAATAGTTACACAAATATTGTCCTTCTAAGTCTGTGTCTAGGATACGCTTCAGGCTTAACTAGTAAATTAGACATTGCCTGTGGTTTATTGATCGTGTTGACTAGCAGGTGACCTAGATAATTAAACAAATAACTTTCTAATTCCATTGGATAGTTAGACAAGTGGACTACTAATGTATAAATTGTTATTAAGCAGTAAGTGGGTAAAGTCTCTATGAGCTAGGGTTTAACAAGATCACCATTGCTTAATCCCTAAGATAGATTATAATCAGCAAATTAGGATGCTTTATGCGGATGCTTTAATTGTGACAGAATTATAGTGTCTAGGTCTTAGGAAGAAGTACCGCCTAAGTCTTAAGAATGATATGCCACCTTCGAGAGAAGAAATCATTGCACTAATAAACATACTAACGTTCTTATCAGATTAATAATGGTTAATACAGTTTCTTTATATTTGGTTTGACAGCTATTTTATCTTCTGTTAATTAGACTTGCGTGGGTAACAGTGTTTAGGATTGATTGTTAGTCGCCACCAAAACCGTGCCAGTCTCTCAGGCTAAAAACCCCCTTTTTATTAGACTTAGGATTTAGACTGACATAGGTTTAACATAGGATTAGATTAGAATAGAACTAACATAGATTAAATAACCAAGATATTAAGTAAATTGATAGATTTGACCTCGCTCTCAGTGATCGACACCCTACTTACCATGAAACTTCAATTGATCGGGTACACTGCCCGTTAAAGTGTTGTTTTTGGTTAAGTCGGCAAAATATAAATTTAAAACTTGAATCACAATAAATAAACACACAACGACAACATACATCACCAGCTTAATACGCTGGATCATTTCACGCATACACTTTTACCACAATCAAAATTTTTTACCAAAACTTTTACTCAATTCCAACCTGTGTTTTTTCATCTCCTTATTCCTTCTATTCATCAGGTAACATCTTATCTTAATCCCATTTTTCGAATTATATATTTTTAGGGTTAAGATTTAGATTTTAGAATCTAGGGCTTATGCTTGCAAATTGTTATGTTCCCCCCCTTCTTTCTTAGATAGATTAAGTTTTTGTTTTTAAATGGGTTTGGATGGGATTAGGGGAGATCTATTTTGAAATTTTAAAACTGCCCTATGCAATACGCCGTATTTCATCTCACAGAATACTGCGTATTACATACTTATTTTTCCCCAATTTTTACCTTGATACGCCGTATCCATAAAAATCCTATACAGCGTATATCAACAAAGGATTTTCAAAAATGCATACACCGTATCACGCATTATTCTATACAGCATATCTAAAATGAGTATTTAATTTCTTATTCATACGTCGTATTCTAATACGGCGTATTGCCTCAACTCCTCATACGGCGTATCCATTATTGCATATGCCATATTGAACCCTGCATCAGAATGATAATTCAACTATTTTAATTATTTCAAATATGGCACGACTTCCCACTGTTGATCAGAGACACTTATGGCTTAGATACTTGGTTCCTGACTACACACCTGCTATCGTACATAGCTACAAGCAGAGACTGGCCACCATATGGAGTAGGCCGGTTAATCGGATTCACGTACTTGATTTTGAGGGGCTGACTGATAAGATGAGATAAGATTTGGCTTTGAGATTGAGGAGAGTTTATACTGGGGAGCAAGGGCAGGCATTTGTGAACCATGCTTGGAGGAGATTGTTCTCGATCAAGGCACCTTTGGTTCAGGAGTTTGTTCTTGAGTTCTTTAGCACTTGCAGGATGGGAGATACTGTTATGGAGCTTGATACTCCTAACACTTTGTGCTTTCAGCTGGGCGGGGTTAGACATAGTATGAGTTGGAGACAGTTTATTCTTGCTATGGGATTGCATACTGAGGAGGAGATGGCAAAGGTTGGGTTTAAGGGATACTGGACTAGGAGTGAGAGAGAGAGATCCCCGACAAAGGGGACCTCAGAGATTAATGGAATCATCTGATGGGGATTTTTTGGGCCCAGCCTCTTCTTATGTTCACATTCGAGACCCTGTGAGGAGACTTTGCCACAGGATGATTTCGTACACCGTCTCTGGCCGCGGACAGGGCCCGAAGAAGGTGGCTGGGGTCGACCTCTTCTACCTGCAGACTATGGATCACGGGACTGCTAATGTCCCGTATCTACTTGCACGCTATTTGTTTCACTTTTCTGAAGGGAGGAAGGGGGTGCCTGATTATCTGGTGGTCACTTTATTGGATGTCTAGCTGCTCATTTCGGGTTAATGACGGACGAGGGACTTAGGGGTTTGCATGTGATCACCCGTGAGCTTCCATTAATAGACTTAGATGAGCTTGGTAGGCTCAACATTTCCACGAGGGTGGGTGATACTTAGGCTTGGGTAGCCCCAGGACCAGAGAGGTAGTAGCCTGTTGTGGCTGGTACCCCTAAGGCTGATGAGGGAGACGAGACAGCAGCCGAGGATGCTCCAAAGATTCCTACACCAGCACTCGCACAGGCACCACCACCTCCTCCAGCTCTGCAGCCCCGTACTATTGCTCAGATGATTGATAAGGTTGAGGAGGAGGTGCACGGACTTTGTCATGATATCACGGGTCTACGAGGTAATGTCGCGCGCCTTTCTACTGATCAGACTAGAGTCTCCACCTGGCTGGTTTCTTGCATGACCCAACTTATGGATGCCAGTAGATGACCCTACGAGCCATTTGACAGCACTCTTGCTGGTAGTTTTGGATTATCTTTCTAGAGGCGCGTCAGCCTAGGACAGGAGATGCCAGCACCTCTGAAGCCACCTAGGATGATGCTCATCCAGACCTTTGATCTCCTTTTATTATGTTTTGTTGATCTATACTATAACAACTCACATTTTCACACCTTTTTACATCAATGAACATCCAATTATTTATTTTAAACTTTTACGCGTCCACTTAAATTTCTAACGTTTAGCTAAATCGCGTAAACTAAAAATCAATATTCAAAGAAAACGGACACCAGCCAAATTAAAGTTTACGTCAAACAAGTGTTAAATAAATATTACGAAGATAATTTATAACTTTTCGTACTTTTTCTTAAGATATTTTTCTAGATATTTTATTAGATATTTTCCTAGATATTTTCTTAGATATTTTCCTAAATATCTTCTAGATATTTATGAAATATCTAGCTCCAACCATGGTTAAGTTAGCTAGATATTTAGCCTATATAAAGCCTCCAATTTCCAAGTAAACCTTCACTTCTCATTTTACTTAACAAAAACTCACCAATACTCTCTCCCTCCCCCTCTAAAGCCACGGCTCAAAACCCTCCCCTTAAACCGCCCATATAAATTTTATTTACCATTTTTCTAAGTGATCCTACATCATTTCTAAGATATCCTAAGGTGTTTAGGAGGTTTGATTTAAGGTTTACAAGTGTTAATCAAGAAAAGTTCAAGATTAGGGTTACTTGAAAATTAAGGTTTTCAAGGCCTTACAAGCTTTGGTTTGTGATCTAAACAAGGGTTTAGATCATATTGTTCTTTATCATACGTCATAATAAGGTTAACTAAAAACCTTAATCTCTTTACTTACATGGTTTTATGTGTATATAATGTCTATGTAGTTAATCACCATCTAGGAAAATTTAAACATGTGAAATGGATTTTTACTTGTGATCAATGTTTTATGAACTTTTATACATGTTATAATGGTCCTAATATATGTAAGACATAAGATATAAGTGTTGTAAAGTATTTATAACAAAGTGGTGAAGCTAAAAAGTCCTAAAAACAAGTTTTAAACACATTTTGAGAAAATTATCTTAAGGGGCTGTTTGAAACTCGAAAATAATATATATATTTTATACTTTTATAAAATACTACGTGTCACAAGGATCTTGGGGTCATAAAGAACTCGAAAAACCGATTTATAACGAAGAAGATGCGCTAATTTTAAGATTAACGTTAATTAACGCATTTATAAAATAAATTTTATAAAAGTTACTATTCACAATAGATACATTTTGGAAAATAATTATAAAAATTTTAATTACGAAGACGTACTCGAAAGAATCGCTAAAAACAGAGTTAAAACGAATAAGATACGATATTTACGGGTTTTACGTTAATTAAAGTTATAAAAATAAGTTTATAGCTGTCATGAATAGTAAAATCACTATTCACACCAGAGGGTTGAAAACATGAAAATGTCAAATTATGATAACTCATCTTACCACGAAAGCATGGACGTAAGAAACGTAAGAAACAGACTTAAAATGAAGAAATAGCGTCGTTTTTACTATTAGGTTATTTATAAACGTTTTTACCTTATAAATATGATTTTGCTAAAACGATTAGATGGTGATGTAGCTATATAGAAATATATGTATTATTAGTTATCAAAGTGCTATATTACTAGGGAATTTCATAATGAGGCCTCTTCGGGTGGCGTATTGACGGGTTGTTAGATTTACGATTTAAAGTGTCCTAACTCCTCGTACGTCATGTCATGACCTCTTAATTATGATAGCCCGAACGATAGTATGATGATAACTATATAGGATTGTATATGATAGTTGTTAAGTCAAAATACTTGAGTACTGATACGACATATATTTACTTAGGTTGCTTTCGGATATTTCCGTGATACGTTTTCTGCCATTTACCCGATTATTTCATCACTTCACTTCTAAGGTGAGTTCATAGCCCCCATTCTATCTACTTGTTTTACAAACTCTACAGGGTAGAATTACATGCTTGTTTTACTACGGACACAAGTGTTTTCAAGTGTTTTCAAAGTGTATGCTATCCAGATTACTGCCCGATTATTAATGCCTAAGTTACCTTCTTGCCGTGAAGTCCCTATTTATCATGAGCCATTAATTGCTAATTGTAGTGAGCGCTAGTGTTGTGGATAGATCTATCGGGACTGACAATCCCCACCTTACTTGGGTCACTAGTTTGATCATGGTGCATTTAACATTGAGAGGACAAATGAGGTTGTTGGCAAGCATCCTATATTCTAGTTGGGGCAAACATCTAGTTAAGGCTTCGGGGTCATGAGCTTAGTGCATTAATACATGTTTTTGGACTACTAAACTTGGTTCATAGTCTACTAGTACCTAAAATCTTGTGGTTCGCTCTTTTACTTATAAACCTATAGATTCACTCAACCTTTGTGTTATTACTAGGGAATTTCATAATGAGGCCTCTTCAGATGGCGTATCGATGAGTTGTTGGATTTATGATTTAAAGTATCCTAGCTCCTCGTACGTCATGTCATGACCTCTTAATTATGATAGACCGAATGATAGTGTGATGATAACTATATAGGATCGTATATGATAGTTGTTAATTCAAAGTACTTGAGTACTGATACAACATATATTTACTTAGGGTTCTTTCGCATATTTCCGTGATACGTTTTCTGCCATTTACCTGATTATTTCATCACTTCACTTCTAAGGTGAGTTCATAGTCTCGCATTTCAATCTTTTCAATGTTTTATAAACCCGCGAGGGGGATACATGCTTGTTACAAACTCTTTTACATACTCGTTTATCTTATAACAATGTGATTACTTTTCAAGGACTTAGTGAGTTCATAACCTCGCTTTTCAATCTTTTAAATGTTTATAAACCCGCAAGGGGGATACATGCTTGTCTACAAACTCTTACACTTACTTGGTTACCTTATAACAATGTGATTGATTTTAAAGGATATTGTGAGTTCATAGCCTCCATTTCTATCTACTTGTTTTACAAACTCTACGGGGTGGAATTACATGCTTGTTTTACTACGGACACAAGTGTTTTCAAGTGTTTTCAAAGTGTATGCTATCCAGATTACTGCCTGATTATTAATGTCTAAGTTACCTTCTTGCTGTGAAGTCCCTATTTATCATGAGCCGTTAATTGCTAATTGTAGTGAGTACTAGTGTTGTAGATAGACTTGAGATGTATATGATTTCTTTGTTGTAGTTCATGAGCTAGCACTGGTAAGACTTCAGTCAAAGAGCAATATTATTAGACATAATTTGAGCAGCTAGAGTAATTCTTAACGAGCGCATCAAAGAAGTACTATTTAGAGTTGCCGCTAACAAAACGGCATAGGTGGACTTCTGCCTACTCCTCCTTCGCGGAAACCAAGTTCTTGTCGATACCATTTATTTGATGCCTTTCCCGCACAGTTAGCAGCTAGTGTGATTCGTCACAGAAGTTGAAGGTATCGTTTAGCCTTTAAGTCACCACCTCCGTTCAGAATTAGATTCAATCTATTAAGGCTTTAAAGTAAATCCGTTAGTGGATAATTTTGACATCCTCGATGATCTTGTGTATGTGAACGACGGGGACGAGGGCTATAGATCGAAATGCTCTACGGTTGTGTTGTTTGGGGGTGTATGCGCTAGTCAGAAGACGTTTAGTTGTTTGTCTTTGGAACACCCCCCGTGTTCAAGATGGCACTTTATGTAGATCAGAATGACTCATGCAAGTGCCTTTTGAGCAGGTTTGACGCATGTGGAGATCAGCCTAGGGTTTCTTGATGTAATCAGATTTAGATTTAAGACGATTCAGAGACAAAATGAGAGAAATCGAATGAAGGTATCATTTGCAATCATCAAATGTAATGTAGGAGGTTGTACGTGACGCACGTTGCAGCTTGACTTATCCAAGTGTCCTGAACGGTGTGGTCGCAAAAAGTCAAGTGCGTGTGTCTCTTACTACTAGAAATGGAGAGTCAAAGAGTTAGAGGAAGCAGCTGGGTGTTCGTGTGAAATGTATGTCAGTTTGGTTGGCCTCATCACGCTCACAGCGGGTTTTGTGCCATTATTGTACCCTCGTCGACGATCAGACTCTTGATCATGTTTGATGCCTTAATAGTACTCTTCAACAGATTCTGACTTCGGCTATCCCTATTGAAGGGCAGAGTTCGCCAGAAGAATTAGGATCGGGAGATGCGCTCCTTTGGAGTGTGCTTGAGAAGACGTCTTTTTCCCTTAGACCTTGAATCTTTTGAACTACTGAAATGGTCTCAGCTCTCTTTACCGTTTCTTTTTTCGTCCTCTCGGTCTGATCCAGGGAGTGGAGGAGCGTCTTCTCCTCATGCGTCTTATGCATATCAAACCGTCCCTCTTTTTAGTAAGGACAACATCACACCAAATGAGGTATGATGTGTCTTTGTCAGAGTTGTATGCATTCGACCAGTGTGCATTATGGATCGATTCTTCTGCATTTTTCTGATTCTGTTTGTATCAATTTGTTGTGCCGTCTATTTTGTTAATGAGAGAATTTCTTCAGTTTAAATTCAGATAGTGTAGCTTTGCAACTGCGTAAGTTCGTTGATAGGTGAGATTAGTGGACTCCTGATCACTAACGTTCAGCGTCACCAGGGAGTGTCACAGAGTGTTACATATACGCTTTTCAATCGTTGGGGCATGAGTTTAGAGACTTGAGCTTTAACTTGAGCCTTGATTATTGTCTTCATGGTTGAGTCTACCTGATTGAGAAATTCTTGATTCTCGGCTTGAGCTTCTTCTCTGAGCTTGTTTATTTGTAGTTGAACAGCCACATCCACTGCTTCTTTCATCTTGGAAGCAAGGTACGTATCAACAATGCCCAGAATTGAAGAGACATCTTCAATAAATTGATTTGTTTGCTTTAACTCAGACATTTCAGATTCTAATGCAGATACCCTTTGATCAAACTTGAATACGGATGCAAATTTAGGAATTTTTGGTAAAGTTACTACTGGATTTGTGGAAGTTATTGTTGTGAAAGTTGTTGGTGTAGGTGTTGGTGTTGCTTCTTGTTGTAGAGGATAAAGGAAAGGAGGTGGTGGAGGAATAGTTGTAGCGAAGCTTGATGTGATTTCAGGAATTATAGTTGCATGCTGAGCTGTTGTGTCCATCAAAGAGGCAATCTCATTGTCAGCGGGAGATTGATTATCAAGATTTAAGAGCTTGCTTGTAAAGTCGGATGAAATAGAAGAGCTTTGTGTTGGATCTCCAGTCTTTTGTGTGTCAACTATAGGTGTAAGTGTCACATGAGCATCTTCCTCTACTTGATCAAATCCTGATTCTTGAGAAACACTTTGTTGATCTGAGGCACTTTGATCAGCAATGGTCATATCAATATCTTTATTTCCTAAATTCACATTAACATCATCATATAGCTCCTTTGTAACCTCATCATCTTCTTCATCATACATCGTTTCTTCATCATCAATGTTTTCTTCTTCTTCTTCATAGAATTCATCATCATATTCTTCTTCTTCATGTTAGTTTGATCTACATTAGTTAGTTTCGAATCAGGAATCTCATCTCTATCAGACTATGTTCTTTCGTCATCACTGTCATCATCATGATCATCACTATCACCATCATCATCATTATCACCATCATCATCATTATTATCTACGTCTTCACTATCTACCCAAGGCTCTTTATCACTTTCAGATTCGTATGGAGGTACATCAGGAACCCCTGGTATAGTACTAGTTCCTTCATCTGTACCAGAAGTCTTTTGTTGTTGCTCATCAGGAACCTTTGACTGAGTGTCAACTCCATCACCTAAGCCACTTGCATGTGATACGTGAAAGTCTTTCTTGCTTCTCTTGGTAGCCAGCTTAAGTTATCAAGCTTCAGTTAAAGCAACCTCAGATAATACAGCTAAACCTTTTGCTTTTGTCTTCTTTGCAGGTTGCTTCTTCTTGTCAGGTTTAGCCACCTTAGCTTTTGACTTGAGTCTGGTACCTTTAGTAGCTTGAACAGGCTTCTTCTTG
>BQNB010019859.1:37703-66252 GCA_026074375.1 Tanacetum coccineum | reverse complement strand
TGCAACTGTGTTTGGATACTTAAAAATGTAATATTCAAGCTAATAAGGTTCTGAAGTATTTTATCGAAGAAATTTTATCTTAGTTCGCTTTATTTTATTTTTGTTAAGTTCTGAAACATTTCGTTTCTTAAACTTTTTTTGTTGATTTATTTGAGCACTTTGTGAGACTTTTTAATTTGTTAATTTTATTTAAAAATTTTAGCTTATTATCTATAACTTTTATATTATATTTTGGGGAAAACGTTTCCAACTTTTTTGGAGTTCACTTGAATTTGGTTTTCTTTATTTTAATCGAAACCAAACCGAATTCTAATTTGGTATGTGGTTTGGTTTTATCCGTTCTATAATTGGTTAGGTTTGATTTTGGTTTTAACTTTGAAAAGTTTCAAACCGATAAATCTGAACCGTATAACCCACAAACTCGAAAACTAAACCGATGAACACTCCTACCAAGAAACATGGTCTAGGGTCCTGTTTAACTCATCACGTGAAAGGCACATCAAAGATAATTTAACTATATACTAATCCTCGTGAAGGAAGGCGACAAAATAGCGTCGAGCTGGGTTGTTGTCTGTTGGGTTTGTCTTTTGGGCTTTTGGGTTTGGTATTTTTTTTCTTCTTCTTTTTGTGACGCTTTGATAAAATAAGTAGCAACCTCTTACCGGGCTAATGTTGGTCCAACCATGCCACACAACATTATTTGTCTGGGCTTTCGTTGGCCTATATCATACATGTTATCTAGATCACTTTTGTATATTTGACTGTATTTTAAATTTTAATAAATGTAAAAAAAAATAAACCTCTTGAAAAAACAGTAAAAAAAAATTAGATTAACCCACACGGGACAAAAAAATATTCTCTTTATTATACTAACACACTATCCTCCGCCGCAACGCGCGGGTCAATTTTCCCCCTCGTTTTGATCATTTTACCATGTGGTCATGTATATTCTCAACCCCTTTAATCATCCTATTTTTTTCTAAATATGCATATAGGACCTCATCTTAGACCCTTTTAAACAGTCGCGAAGAGTTTTGAAAAAAGGTAAATTTACAAGCGTTTCAAAAAAAAGGCAAATATACGTGTGAATCAAATGAACGAAATTTGTAATTAAGTTTATCAACTAAGTGCAAAAGTTGTATTCTACCTACATATGCAAAAAAAACCGATTCTTCAAAAACAAAACCGGTCAAATTTGGTTTTGACCAAAACCGGTTCGGTTCTTGGCCAAACCGGCGGTTTAGGACCGGTTTGAGGTTTTGAGGTTTCGACCGGTTTGTGGACCGGTTTTCCGAACCAGTTCGAGCTTTTTTTTCAAAATTTAAATCTTGCTTTAGTAACATGGGGGGATCCGTGGAGGAGCGTTAATCTGACTTTTTGTGTGTAGTGTTTGTTATTTTTCTCTTTTATTTCAGTATAAATAGAGAGATTGTGTTACACATTCAATCATAACTTACACAACTCACAATCCTAAGCAAAAAAACTCTCCAAAACAAAACCGAATTTCTTTCACTAATGGCAACTCAATCCAGTTCAACTACCACCGGTGTTGGTTCTTCAAGTGCATCGATAATTCTTTAAATTTTATCAACCACCCGAAACCCCGAGATTTGGCAACACTACAACCTTTGCAAGATGTCGGACAACTCGATCAAGGCTCAATGTAAGCATTGTTTTAATTTCTTGACACAAAATTCTAACTTGATGTTGAGGAATCATATCATGCATCCGCATTGTGAGGCACTCAAGACAGTTCTTGAAGCGGGCCAATCATCTATGTCTCGAGATGGGAGTGTTTTTGTGTACAATCCGAATACGGTTCGTGAACAATTTGCAGGGTTGGTGATTCAAGAAGGCTTACCATTCAACAACTTTGACAACACCATAATGAAAAGGGTGTTTCAAAACCATCTCCAACCAAAGTTCATTCATGTAAGTCGATCAACTCTAAAACGTGATGCAATGAAATTATGGATAACATGTAAAAGATAGTTTTCTTAATTTAAATGCTAGTGTCAACGTAACAACGGATGTTTATACCGCCCATCATGGTTTGCCCGGTTCGTACCTTTGTGTTACCGCACATTGGATTGAGCCCGGAACTTGACAAATGATGAAGCGGGTCACTGCATTCGAAGACTTTCCAGTTCCCCGCATGGGTGGTGCTTTATTTAGAATGTTGAAAAGTGTATTTGCCGATTTTCATTTGGAAGATAAAATTTTATCAATTACGTTGGATAATGCTAGCAACAATACAAAAGCAATCGGTAATTAAGATTAAGATACGAGCCACCAAAGGAGGGCGCATTTTATCATAGTCGATGTGTTGCAAACATCATTAACTTGGTTGTGCAATCTGGTTTAGCGGTGGCCTCGATAAATGCAATCAAAGAATCTTTTAAACAAATGTTAAAAGATATATTTAAATCGGGTACAAGAAACTATCAATTATATATTCACTTGTGTAGAGAAGCGAAGAAACCTTGTTTATCACCTAATTGGGATGTTCTGACAAGGTGGAATTCCACCTATCACATGTTCCAATGTGGTTTAAAACAGAAAGGTACTTTAATTTATTTTCATGAGTCTTTGTCCGATGCGAATAGGTGTACCCCATTTTCGGTTGAAAATTAGGTCCATATTGAAAATCTAACAAAATTACTTGAAGTGTTTTATAATGCCACGAAACTATTTTCCGGGGTTTATTATCCAACATCTCCATTCGTATTGCAACAAATATACATCATGTGTAATAAACTATCCGAATTTAAACTTTATGGTGGTATGTATTCAAGTATGATTAAACCAATGAAGAAAATGTTTAGGAAATATTTTGAAAATTACCACCGGTCATTACTTGTGCGGTCGCTTTAAATCCATGTTTCAATGTTTCCGGGGTAGAGTTACTTATCGAGTCGATTATGGTTGATTTGGAGTGTTTTGACGATGGCTTTGCAACTAAAGCAAAAGAACGGTTCACCGTATATTTTCAAGGTTTGTATAATCATTATTGTCTGAAATATGGTAACCCAACAACTTAATCAACGAGTGAGACTTCTTCATCAACTCAATAAAAAGGTAATCCGATGACTAATTCGCTAAAGCGGTTAAAAGATCATTCTAAAAAATGGGCAAGGAATGATCGTTTAACGAGCTCCGAATACGAGAGATATCTCCATAGCGATTTTATCTCCCATCTTCGGCCCGATGAGTTTGCGGGTTTTAATGTGTTAGGTTTTTGGAAGGCAAAGGAATCAATGTATCCCATTCTATCCCGAATGGCCCAGGATATGCTAAGTGTTCAAGCTACTTCGGTAGCTTCCAAATCCGCTTTTTCAACAAGTGGACGGGTGTTATCAATCCGAAGAAAAAGACGAACACCAGCTTCTTTGGAGACGTGTATGTGTCTAAAGGATCACTTGGAAGCACAAGATCGAATTCAAAAACACATCAAGTCTTGAACACTCCCTGGACTTTGAAGAAGATGTCTTGGAAGCAGAGGTGCAAGATAATGAAGCAATACCACTTTTCGATGAAGAGAGCACTAGATGAAGCTGCTACCGAAGCTATGTCCAACGGATCCGATTTTGGAGGAGAAGATGTTGATTTGACTTTGTCTGAATCTGATTAGCCTTCTGATTAGATGTTGATTTGTATTATGATTTAAGTTTATATATTATGTTTGATGTATTTTCCTTTCCGATGTATTTCGTTTCTGATGTATTATGTTTTCTATTAAATAAAAGTTGAAGTTTATTCTGTTTATTGCGTATAAAAGGACGAAAAACGGGAAAAAAATAAATAAAACCCGAAAAACCGATTAACCGGTTTAATCGATCTGGGAACCAGTTCTAAACCGGTTAGACCGGTTCGGGTTTTTCTTGCCCTCGACCGGTTCCATACCGAACCGGTTAACTGGCCAAATCGGTTTTTCCGGTTCGTTAACCAGAAACCGGTTTGGGTTGACCAAACCGAAACTGAAACTGGTTAACCGGTTTGCGCACCTCTATACCTGGGTACATTTGTTTTCCTTAATTTAAAATTAACTAAACCATTAAATCATTAGCAATAATATAATTTCAAAGTTGATTCATCCCATTATGACATTTATACAACCATCAAACTCCTTGCATGAAATAGAATATGATACGACCCTTGCGGATAGTATCGGGATATGGCACCACTTTTAGCGGGTGCTTGCTCCGTCAGAAAAGAGAAGAGAAGATTCGAGATAGATTTGCACCACTTTTAGCGTGTGTTAGCTCCGTCAGAAGAGAGAAGAGAAGATTAGAGATTTGTTTTGATCTTTAACTTGATTGATTGATTATAATAAAAGAGTACAGGAGTATTTATAATAGCTAAATGGGTCATGTGCCTATTATGGGCTATTATAACCTTTGACTTGACTTAAGGATAAACATTGACTTTTTGACTTTCCTAATACAAAGACATTCCTAAACAAAATAGTCAAACATGATAAATACTTTCCTAACACAAAGACATTTCTGAACATAATAAACTATGATAGTTATCCTAAACCAAGGGTGTAACACTCCCAACTCCTTCGAAACCACCTTGCCCTCAAGGTGTCGTCTAAAAAAATCTTGATTCTGGGATCCCATATTCTTCCTTGAATAAACATGAATTTTTTCCAATGGTTCTTCACATAAGGCTGATAAACAACCAAACGAGATGCGAGCCAGGGTGGTCGCCAAGCACCATAAACCTTTTCCAGTGTTCTAATTTTTGTGGTCACTTCAGACTTAGCCTTCTTAAATTCCTCATCATCAATTTTTAGAGCACGTTTGGTTTTAACTTTTTAAAGATCATAAAGCATCAGGTTTAGATCAATCATCTTCTTCTCAAAATCCTTAGACTTGATTTCTAAAGCCTCCCAAAAGTTGTTCTTTAACTGCAACTCCATTGGAAGTTTCTCTACCTACTTCTCCAACTCATGAACTCGTGTATGAGTTTTTTTGATCTCTTTATTAGCATCTAAAGACCCTTTTGCCTCAAGTGAAGCTACTTCACTTTGCAATGATGTAATGGTATTTGCTGTCTCATTAATGGTCTGCTCAAAAACTTGTTGATCTTCAACATTCTTGCCTTCTTCATCTTTAACGTTTTCGATCTCTTGATCACCAGCATTTTTTTACTACTTGTTTATCTCTCATGTTAAAGTCTTCTTGATCACCAACAGTATTATTGACTGCTTGGGGTTGTATTGGGATAGGGCGTCACTTCAAGCATGTGCGAGCTCCTTAAGAAAATAGAGAAGAAGAAGAGATATTTTATCTTTAACTTGATTGATTGATTATAAACTAAAGAGTACAAGAGTATTTATAAGACAAAGTAGGGTAAAACCCTAATAGCTAAATGGGCCATGGGCTCGGGCCCAGGCGTATCATTCGTCACCTTCAAAACCACCTTGCCCTCAAGGTGTTGTTTTGAAAAGCACTCTTGATTGACTTTCCTAAATAAACATGAAGACATTCCTAAACAATGACACCTAAATAAAGATAGATTATATGGCATAATCTTTATGCCATACGAGCTTAGACTTTTGGGGACCTCTTGCAACACTGGCGTTACACTCTTCACACCTTCAAAAACCACCTTGTCCTCAAGGTGTTGTCTAAAAAAATTATCTTGAATTCCGGGATCCCAAATAGTTATACCTCAATCGCTGCCAAATGTTGCCAAGATAGTTGGTTCTCCTTCCCTTTTTTTTGCTCTACTCTTGACAATGCATCAACCATGTCTCCTTTTTGAAACTCCTCCGGAAGGCCGACAACCACCTCACTTTCAATACCGTTGTCCACTACTTCCTTCGCGGGTGTCTCCGAACTTGAAGTTCTTGAATCATTACCACCATTGCTGCCAAAAGTGTCGGTGGAAATTGGTGGTTTGGCGTCATCTTTTTCTTTAGAAATTTCACTTAGGTTATCTTGGTTTTTTTTTTTGCTCGTGTTCTTCAAAAGGAGCAACCATACTTGTTTGGAAAGCTTCTACCTTGTCCGGCTTATGGCGAATTGTTTCCTCAAGATCTTGAACCTGTACCCCTGCATTTAGGTCGTTTGTTTTGGCGATGTCTGTGGTTGACCACTCGTCCTCAAACGGGCCTCGACAATACGGGCTTTGAAGAAGGCTTCTCCCAAAGTTGAAGGATTCGACTTTAAAAATTTCAATAGTTGTAGGTTCGTGAAGCGTGCTTTCGTTGCACGGGCTAATGAAAAAGCTTATTCTAAAGTTTTGGGGTTTGAACTTAAGAGTGCACATTTTAGAAGCGGTTTAAGTCCTGAGATATAAAATATTTTAAGTAAAGCATCTCAAACTCATTCTGATATTCGGCCACAGTACACATATGCAAGAGCTTACATAGTGCGTATTCCGCATCCCGATCGCTACCCGATGCCATGAACAGTAACTCGAAAAAACAGTAAAAAAATTTCACTGATGAACAGTACTTATGAATAGTAATCGATGAACAATACCCGTGAATAGTGATCGATGAACAGTTTTTTTTATGAACCTTAAATCGGAAGTCATCAACGAGGACTCTCAATTAAAGCACCAATTGATACGACCTTGTTAGGGGTTGTATCGGGATAGGGCACCACTTCAAGCGCGCGCAAGCTTCTTACGCTCTGTTCTCGTGTTTTTTTTAAAGAATTGAAAGAGATGGGAAGAAAAATCAAAAAATATTGGTTTTCTTAAGTTTTTTTTAGAGGGAAAGGAAGGGGACGGGAAGGAGAGAGGGAGGGAAGGTATGAGATTTTATGTCTATTACGCTGTGTTCTCGAGTTTTATTTTAGTTGGAAAAGAAATGAAATGATAGGAAACACAAAATATATTATGTTCTTAAGTTTTTTCATGTAAGGAAAGGAAATGTTTTGATGGGAAATACGAGAGAAATATAAGCACTTTTTTATGCCAATCTTTCCAGCCAAATGTGGGCTGGTTGCATAGGAAAGAATCTTATCACACTTGCATATATTATTCAATGACTAATTTTCCCTTTTAATATATAATATATATATATAAATATATATATATAATAATATATATATATATATATATATATATTTAGGAATAGATATATATATATATATATATATATATATATATATTTTATTTGCTTCTTTTCAACTATTTAAATCTAAAAGGGCAAAGATATAAAATTATATATTTCCTTTACTTGCAACTAGAGAACATGATGTCTCCTTTTGTTTCTTTTCGTTTACTGTCATCTCGAGAACACTCATAGAACAAAAATTTTCCTTTCATTTTTCTACCCTTTCTCATCCTTTCTTTTACTAGGCTTTCTTTTCCTTTCATAAAAATCTCAAGAACGGAGTGTTAATGATCCGTTCAAAATTGGGAGGATTAGAAGGGAAAGCCGGTTATTAACAATATAGGCTTTTTTTAAATTACATATATATATATATATATCCTCATTTGTTAATATATAGGTCCGGATGTCAGGTTATATTATGGGAATGAAAAAACGATCGCTCAAAAACAATGATTAGTACCAGTCGGTTTGATCGTCAGGTGGATACAAAAAAAGTCCAAAATAAATTCACCTCCATAAAGAAAAAAAGAATCATATGCCCCACGCAATGTGTTGCTGCATGAATTTAAGTCATTGGTTAAGTTTAAATTATCTAACAATGTTATGTGATAACAGCTAAAAAACAAAATAAAGGAAACATCAAGTGGTTATTGCAAATTTGAGAATGGAAAAGCCGACCATTCATTGTTTTTTTACATTAGAATTGAGTTGCATGCTCTTAGAAATACAGATCGATAAAAAAATTATGTTCGTCAAACACGGGGGACTACTTATCGTTACGAAAGGGAGCTCTTTAATTGACACAAGAAAGTATTCTTTGGGTGACAGTTTTGATGGAGAAAAAAATGAGTCAGTAATGTATATATAGTGTTGAGGGTATATTGGTCATTTTGTTAGCTTTCTTATCTTTTCATTCCTGCTTAAAATACAAACTCAAGAACACAAATTTTAATAACTACTTTCCTCATACAGTCATCCTTTAGGCTACTCACTATCGTTCTAGGTCCCGCCCTACATTTTCCAGCGCCACATCAGCTTTCTCTCTCTGGCGGCCTAGTGCCACTATGAGGCGACCTTTATTTTTTTTATTTTTTTTAACTTCAAATTTAAATTTCATTAATAATAAAAACATTACATAAATAATAAAAAAATATTACATTATAATAAAAAAAACATTACATAAATGTTAAGGTTAACCACAGCCACTTCCAAAAACTGTATCTTTACGGAAAACCTCAATCACATTTCACATTGTAATGTTAAGGTAATGATGTGATGGTTTAGGAGTAAAAACAGAGACATTAGCTAGTATCGTAGCAGCTCCTACATTAATATCATTTCCATAACTACCCACATCAAGGACTTTATGTATTGTTCCAGGTATTGTACCTGATAGATTTTTCAGAGTCACATTTAGATCGCCAAGCATATTCGGAGAACAAGACTTCAACAACTTGTTCAAGTTTCCCTTTTTCAGAAAGTTATCGATGTCTCCCAAACATCCAGTTACACTGCCACCAAATATTTTCACATAGTTAGTGGCGCTAACCCACACCCCACTGTTAAAATCATCATCCTCGTCCACATCTTCAATAACTTTCTGCATATATTCTTGTGTCAACATTACTGCCCCGTCCCAACCAAGAAGAATATCCCTTTCTTTAATCAGTTTGGCTTGCTGAACAATACCCGCAGGACCGGGTATTATCCTAATTGGATTTAGGGTTGAGGGAAATGGTTCAACACGTGTGCTACTAGAGAGCTGAACAATACCTGCAGGACCGGGTTTTATCGTAACTGGATTTGAGGTGTAAGGAGATGGTTCAACATGTGTGCTACTAGAGGAACGCACAACGGGTGTTAAATGGAGATCGGAATCATCTATATCTAGACTGGATTCCCATGGTTCATTTTCGTTATTGAAATTGGAATCCATTTGAGAGAGATGGTTAAGAAGTTATGTGATATAATGAGGAGATGGTGAGGGTATTTATAACGAAAAATTAGTCGTTGGAATTCAAAATTTGAAAATATAATAACGGAATTTAAAATAACAATACTTTATTTAAAACATTAAATTAAAACAACATTTAAAATATTACATTAAAATAGTTCCTAGTTTATGAATTTGATGACTCGTAATCTGAATCAATTCTCACTAAATTCCAAAAAGAATTCATCATCATCAGCTTGTTTTTGTCTAATCTTCTCCTCCCGTGCTTTTGCATCCATTGCTTGTTCTTCTATTGTTTCTCTTAAGGCTTCTTCATCTAGATGTAGTTGATGTAGCTCTTTCTCAGTAAGATATAAATCAGCCTGTGATGACGAACAACCTACACTTTCTTGTGAGCGGTAGTAGTATTTTTCCAGTAGCTAAGCTAACTTAGCATCCATTTGTTTTTCTAGTTTTGCTGCTTTTTCATATATAGAAATATTCAGCTCGTAATCTTTATCAGAACCTTCTTTTAAGAAACTGTCGATCAAAGCACGGCTCTCTTGTGAAATGTCAGTACATTTCTCATAAGCATTTCTAAGATCGTTTTTAACTATGCATGAATTTTCAAATTGCAAGGTTAAATCCAGAATCGCGTTCTGACGACCCTTATCTTCGTCAATTAGTTTTTGAACCAAAGCTTCGACTTTAGAGTCGGTATGTGAAAGCGAACAAGCCATTTAAGAAAGTGGATGAAAGTGTATATAATTATGTATAAAATGATAAAAATAAGTCGGTATTTATAGTGTTAAGGGGTTTAAAATTTTAAAAATAAAAAGTTTTTTTATTATTAAAAGTTGAAAAATACTATTTGTAGTTCTATTTCTCTCGGTCGTTAATTGTCGTGAGGACGACCAACATATGTAAAGGTCTCCGGCGACCTGAGCGGCGACCGACTCGCCACTATGGGGTCAACCGCCCCATAGTGACTAGCCTTACTTTACCCTTCTCATCTTTTTCCTCTTCATTCTTTAAAATTTAGACTTGAGAACAGAGTGTTTAGAAAATATAGAAGAAGAAGAGAAATTTTATTTTTAACTTGATTGATTATAAACTAAAGAGTACAAGAGTATTTATAAGACAAAGTAAAGTAAAACCCTAATAGCTAAATGAGCCATGGGCTGCCAGGTGTATCTGAAAATTGAACTTTGATATTGTACTTCGTGGACTTTGTTGCTGAGCCATAAACACACTCAATTAAGCTTCACTCGGCTTGCATATTATCTATGACTACGCTTCTCCTTCACCGCCTTCCTCAATAACATTGATCGGTTTGATCACTTCTGGTTGTTGATGTGCCATATCATAAGTAGCATGTAGACCAAACAGCACATAATAAATCAACATAATCACTGTGCAAATCCCAAATCTTATAAAAGCCATATACTCTAACGACCCCATTAGAAACAAATTTGTTGCAATCGAAAGTGAAGGAAGCCATGGAACCAAAGGCACACCCCACACTTTTGGCGTACGTTGTTGTGGTAAAACTACTGAGATCCCTAGTGTCCCCAAAAACCATAAAGGAACGGTCACAGCGTAACCAACCCAACCGGACTTTAGCCCCCAACAAGCCGATGTCCCAATAGATGACGCAATTATAATAGCCAAAAAGCAGATTAGTTTTAGTAGATTTGGCTGTGGAGTGACCCCTTGTGCATAATACCTCCTAACAATTAGTGCAACCGCCATCATCATGAAAACGAAAAGTGTACTTACCGATAGCAAACTTGCTAAAACATCCAAACTCGAAAAGAAAGCAATACAAGCACTAGAAATGGTCACTAGTAACGTCGCATTTACAGGAGTTTTTGTTTTTGGATGGACTAAAGCAAACCATGGTGGGATCATATGGGCTCGAGCTATATGAGTTATATAACGAGCTTGACCAAGTGCACCAACTAATAAAACAGTGGTCATACCTTTTAATGCACCCAAAGCCACCAAATACTTAGCCCATTTCATTCCAACTCTCTCAAAAGCAACTGAATAAGCAGCACCAGTATCTATTTCATTGTATTTTTGCATCATAGTTAGCGAAAGCGCCATTAGACAATAAATAACAGTAATAATCGACATAGACCCGAGCAACCCCAAAGGTATGTCTCTAGACGGGTTCTTTGTTTCTTCTGCCATAGTTGCAATAGCGTCGAATCCACCATAAGCAAAGTATACAATAGCTGCTGCTCGAAACACTCCTTCAACACCATAAGGTGCAAAAGGCTTCATATTTGAAGAATCCGCGTGTAAAAACCCTGCTATGATCACAAACACAATCACTACTGTATTGATTGCTGATGCAATCCAGTTTAGTAACGAAGTTTTTTGTGTGCTACTCATGGCGATAGTAGCCGCAATTGCTAGCACAACAACCGCAATAGGGTCTAAAAGATTATACCCTTCAGCTAAATTTGTGTGTATTCTTAGAGAATCAGATTCTCGGTTTATAAGACTAGTGAAATACGACGTCCATGATCTAGCAACAGCAGCACCACCCAAGATACATTCAAGAAGAATATTTCCAGCGGTGATAAAAGCCGCGAAATCCCCTAGCTCAACTCTAAGATATGCGAATGAGCCCCCAGCCACAGGGATCTCAATAGCAAACTCCGTATAGCAAAAAACAGAAAGCATAGCTGAGAAACCGGAAGCTACGTAGGACAAAACAATAGCTGGTCCCGCGTTTTCATTCGCTTCTTGGCCAGTAAGGACAAATATCCCTGCACCTATGACAGCACCAAAACCAAACCACATTAAGTCCCACCAGTTTAAGCATCGTTTCATGTCGTTTTCACTTTGTTTTCTAAGTGTATTAATCTCGTCAGAGTCTTGGGACCGAGTTAGGAGACGATTTTTGAAGCGTGGATATGTTTGGGATAAGGCAGACCGATACGTAGTCCAGCTTTGAAATGATTCTTCTGGGAAGAAATCTTTTTTGCTCCATCTCCAGTAGGATTGGATTTGTTGTTCATCATTAGTACTTTTCATGATTTCTGATGAAAAAATGTTACAAATGTGTATGAAAGATACCACAGCCAACTATTATATCATTTATTTGGTTGGTTGGGTGTATATGGTACTGTAGTATTGACTTAAAAGACAATATGTTAATTTCATGGGGTCTTTTGTGATTATGGATGTGATATGTGGGCGGGCTTATGTTATTTGTACCCTCCTAAAAAGCCATCCGTACCCCCTCATGTTTTTTTCGGTTTTTTTTATTTTTTTTATTTTTTTTTTATTTTTATAATTTTGTATATGTTATAAAACTGTGACACGAAAAATACGGACTGAAAATTATAAAGTTTAACAAGTCAAAAGCATGAAACTGTCAAAAAATACGAAACAGAACCTGAAATAAAACTGCGTTATACTGCAAAAAGAGGGTATAAAAGGAATCTTTTGTACCTTTTTTGTACTTTCTGGCGGGCCAGGGGGTACCAATAGTAGCACCCATGTGGGCGTAACAACAATAAGTTTTTAGGGGAAAACCAAGAAGAAAAGCTGGCATTTGTGTTGTGTTAAGTGACATGATGTTAAACCTAATTGTTGTTTTTAACCTCTTATTATTGATAGGACGGCTGCAAGAATCTTACTTAAAGAGTATTACATTTATTTAAAGTTATTTTTGTCTCTAGATTTTCTTGTTACATCATTGAACAAAAGGATATTAGGTCTTAATTAACAGCCTGTTTGACACATGATTTACACCGGCTATTATAAGGAGGACATTCACGCCCGACGCGCAGTCGAGTAATTTTGAAGATGGTTTGGTCATGAACTTGATCGAGCTTAATTGTGGTTATTTTGTGTGTGTATGAGTGTAGTGTCGAGTATGTTTGTGTTGTTAGTTTGATGATCACGACTAAATTAAAGATGAGCGATGGTTGGTCTGCAGCGTTTGAGCAAAAGCTTTTCACTATTCTAGTAAGTCATAAACCTTTTAGCATTTTACATAATGACTTTTCAAATCACTTGAATCAATGTGTCACCGATTTGTCTCGATAATGGTCTTTCGTGCGGCATTTAGTCTCGACTAAGTCAATCTTGCTCGAACACTCAACAATTTGGGCAACTAAGTGGTTTTCTTTTTGGTTTTCTCTTTGTGGTTTTCAAAACCCTTTAGTGATTTTCTCTTTGTAAATTTTCTAGCGCCTTGCTAGTTTAATAAAATTCTGCCGTTCAAAAAAAAAATTAGGCAACTAAGAAAGCTTTAAAGAAAGGTACAAGTGAAATGGGAAAATGCTTTGTACTACTTAGAAAAGATTTACAAGAGAAAATTACAAATGAATTGAGAGATGATTCTCCCAAACGAGGATGACTTTATTTATCTACAAATCTATAGCTATTATTTACAACTTTAAGGCAAGGCCCATATTTTACAACCTTCAATGACGGAAGCATCTAGGGTTTCTTAGGGCTTCCATGATCTTCCAATGGCTTCCAAGACCTTCTTGCACCTTCTATAGAATTCTCTTAAGTCTTCTAGTCAAGTGTAGATCAATTCAGAATCTCGGGTAACCTCGTAAAATGGTGCGGGACGTGACATCCTCCCCCACCTAAGCTCGCGACGTCCTCGTCGTGTCATCCTCGCGATATCTCTTGATCTCGTCCGAAAACTGCCATAATAAGTCTTTCGCCTCCCAACTTGCTTCACTATCTTGCAAGTCACACCACTTGATCAAGAACTCTTTATAGCTCGTCACTCCTCGTCTTCGTATCGTACGATCCGACAAAATCTCATCAACCTCCCGATTGTACGAAGTGACAACAGTTGTTGGTGCCCGCTTGGACACCCCACGTTCTGGGTCTTCCCCGTCTTCATGATAAGGCTTGAGAAAGCTAACATGGAAGACAGGGTAGATGATGTGTCGTTGTGCATAGGTAATTTATTATTCAAGTTTTATTATTTATATTTTTTCGGCTTTACCTAATAACAAACACTAACGGGCAGTGTACCCGATCAATTATAGGTTCATTGGTAAGTAGAGTGTCGATCACTAAGAGCGAGTGTTAATACTTAAATCTATCAATATTTCAGTTATCTAAGTTAGTCCTAATTTATTCTATGTTAAACCTAAGTTAAACCTAAACTAACGTAAAAGGGGGTGTTATCCCAATACTTAATCCATAACACAACACAATAAGCTATATATAAGCTATATAAGCCGTACCAATAAGCTAGAAAGAGAGAAAGAAAGTAGAAAGATTATATTAGAGAGAGAAATAAGAGTGGAGGGTTTTCACACTTAAAACACACACATGTGAATGAACCAACACCCTTCACCACATGAGGTGAAGGGGTATTTATAGTCTATGCCTTCATCTTAGGCGTATGGGCTTTTGTGTTGGGCCGAGATTGTCTTTAAGTGGCTAAGAACCCGAGACATGGACAATATTAGATTACAGTCTAAGCCCGTTAAACCCGACTAGCCTATTACAATACAAGACTAATTGTGACTAAGACGACCGATAACATTCTTGTTCGACTTATATAAAAATAAGGCTAACAATCTCCCCCAATGTTGAGGTTGTGTTGACTTTATCGTGCTCAATGTTGAAGTTATCTTGATTTGACTCTTGTGCTTTGTCTTCTTCGGTCTTGTCTTGTTTGTAATGGCTTTGTTCATTCATGCTTTTGTGATCTTGATCTTGAGCCTTCGTCTTTTGACTTTGAGTTCTTGAGATCTTTAATCTTGCATCATCTCCTTGTCTTGAATCATCTTGATTCGACTTTCTTGATCAACTTGCGATCTTGACTGACATACTCATACTTGTCTTGAAAACTTGTAAACTCATCTTCTTCATCAAGGCTAACAATCTCTTCTATCGAATGTTTCTTTGGTTAATAATCTCCTCATAAGATGATTCCTTGTTTGACTTTAAAGATATTTGATGATGAGGAAGTTTGTGATTATCAGAGTTGCTGAATTTGACATGAACTCGAGCTTTCTGACCGATTACATTCTTGTTTAACAGTAACAGTCTTGATGTTGAATGTTTGACTTTTAAAGCTTGAGTATGAGCATGTGGTAATGAATCCGACTTAGCTGGAATAAGGCTGCAACACCGATGTTTGTACCTACATTTGAATGTTAGTAATAAACAACAGATATGGACGAATATGGCTTTGTCATTTGTTGAGATTTGGTTGCAATAACCTCTGATTTTTTGAGGACCAACCTGTGATCAAGTAGGTTCAATTTAAAAGAATCTCCTTGACAGGATTTCCAGCTTAAAGCGTAGGATCTTCTAACACATGTGCATTAGATTTACCATGCTTGCATGTTTTCATTATCGGAACGTCTCAAAGCAGACAGCACGATAAGAGTGAATCAGATAGTTACTATCTTTCTGATTAAGTCGTCAATTCATTTACTGGACCAAATGGATATCCAGTTATCACAAGCTTGATTCATATAGAATCTTGCAAGTCACCTACCGTAGTGCTGCTTGATGATGACACTGGAAGGATTTCCATTGTCACTGTGAATACTGAAGAGTATCACTCTGATGTTCTGGCAAGATCACAAGGATAATCCGTAGGACTCTTTAATACCAAATGTTGTATATTGAGGTTCAACGATTTGTATTTGACGTTGTGTCCTAATGAGATTTATGATTGATCTCTCTTGGCTCTAGACTCGATTTGTGCACTTTGGTTTTAGTAATCGATGGCTAGAGCTGACTACCACCTTTTCAATATCAACTAACTCGGATTAAGAAAGTCAATAGATAACGTGTGTATCTCCGTGACAAATAAGACAAGTCTCTTTTGAGAGAAACTCAAATGGCTGGGAAAGGTTGTGCATTGCATCACTGGGTCCATGACGACTTTCTTCAATACCAACAATCATCTTTGTGATTTTGATAGATTATGTATTGACCTGGATTCTGCCAAAGTTGTATGTAGGGCTTCTTTCTTTAGACCATTTATCCTTACATTTCTTTTTCATTCTTCAACCTCTTTAATGTTTACCAAGATGTCATCACTACCACCATGTTATGATTGTTCCGGTGATAACTCATGTCTTAGTCAACATTATTCTCTTATTTTCATTCATCTCCAATCATACCTAAGGACTTCTAATCTATCTATAGAATGTCCATGGGTTGATCCCTTCGGTTCTGGTTGGATCATATGACTTATATCTAACCTTAACCACCTTATAACTTCATCGACGTCGTGAGTTAATTGGTTGTTTGGTATAGTGATCAAAACCATAAAACCTTGAAAAGCAGTCAAAGTGTTTGATAGAAATCAAGACGTTTTAACACTTTGAGAGTTTCATTCTTTTGAAATGTCCCCCCTACGCATGTGCATCGATATTCAAAATAATTTCGCACATTAAGGAAAGAGTATAGAATATCAATAACACACACACCAATGAAGATTTGGATAGAAAGTTTAGAGAGAGAAAGAGTGAAAGGCTTTTCTAAAGAGAGAAACAATGTAATATTATATTATGAGAAAAACCAACACCCTTTCCATGGAAGAAGAGGGTTTATATACTTGTTACAACCATGGTTGGGGCGTGTGACCCATGGATAGTTCATGGGTCGCCCCGTTTCCTTTCTTAACTTAATAAAACGTTTACTACGAGCTATGACTTAATATATTAGAAGTGACCGAGGCTTTTCTGTATTTCTAATAATCTCCCCCTAAGGGAGGTCACTCTAATTTACAATGATTATAATCCTAGCATTCTATGAATGACTTCATTCTTGCTCGTAGTCTTTATCTTTATCTTGTGAAATATGTAGTGATCTTTAGACTTTAGGCTTGAGCTTGTTCTTTCAGCTTGACTTGCTTGTGATCTTGAGCTTCTTTGAGACCATCAGCCATATATCATCTCTTTTCATCATCTTGTAATCTTTTGCCTTCTTGTGATCTTGTGACTTTCGGACCAACATGCTCATACCTTTCTTTATCTTGAAAGCTTGTATAATCATCTTTCTTGAAATTTCTTTAACTATAACACTTCGTCACTTCAAGGAAGACGTGCAGTATCAGAGTAGCGGAAGTATTTTGAAACATGTACTTGAGCTTTCATAATGTCTTTACATATGTCGGTCGGGTATGAGCATGTGGCTATGAATCTGACTTGTCTTAAACTAGCTACTGCCATCATCGGGAATACCTACAGGTTTAGGTTAGTGATAATTAACAGATATGGATGAAAGTGTCTTTGTCACTTCGTCGAATATGGTTGCAATAACCACGGTTTCCCATTAATCAATATAAATACTGCCTGTGATCAGGTAGAATTCAAAGAATCTCATTGACAGGGTTTCGCAGCTGCACTAACCGTTCTCATTACCGGAGTGTCTCAAAGCAGACAACACGGTATAAGTGAACTAGTGATTTACTGTCTCACCGATTGAATCAAAAATTAATTTGAAAATCAATCGATGTGTCACTTGCTAAAGTGGTTTTGCAACACATCGAGAGTTTTATGCATTTTAAAATTTGTCAACCGCCAATTCATAGTCTGGACCAAATCGATATCCAGTGTCATAAGTTTGATCCATATAGGATCTCACAAGTCACCTACCGCAGAGCTTGTTTGATGTTGGTTCTGGAAGGATTTCCATCGTCACTGTGAATACTTAAGTATCACTCTGATGTTCTGGCAATATCAGAAGGATAATACGTAGGACTCTTAAGATATTTCTTGTTTTTACAGTGTATGAATAACAAGTGTATTTTGGATTAGTGTCCTAGTGAGATTTATGGATGATCTCTTTATGGCGCTAGACTCAATAGTGCATTTTGATTTTAGTAATCAGAGGCTGGAACAGACTGCCACCTTTTCAATAGCAACTAACTCGAAGTGAGAGAGTCGATAAAAATGTGTTTATCTTTGTGAGAAATGAAACAAGAGTCTTTTGAGAGACCTTGAGTGGCTAGGAAGGGTTGTGCATTGCATCACTGAGTCCATGATGTCTATCTTCAATACCAAACTACAACTTAGTGTTTCTGATAGCATATGTATTGACCTGATTTCTGCCTAATTGTATGGAGGGCTTCTTTCTTTACACCCTTTATCCTTATATTTTTTTATTCTTTAACCCCTTCAATGTTTACCAAGACTTCATCACTAACACCTTGTTGGGTTTGTTCCAGTACTAACTCTGTCTTAGTCGTCATTATCTTAATTTCTCACTTTACTCCTTTTATCAAATCATACCTAAGTACTTCTATTCTATCTAATGGAATGTCTCTGGGTAGATCCCTCCGGTTCTGGCTGGATCATGGAATAAATACTTAACCTTAATCACCTTATAACTCCATAAAATTAAGTACGTGGTCGATCTGTTGGTATTGATCTCATTGCCTTAAAACCATTTGGAAAACACAATCAAGGTACTTGTCCGGTGAATTAAGGTCAAATGGCAGATATTGACTTAGGTCAAACTTGCGAAACTTGGGTCAAAAAGCTAGAATTGACTAAGTCAATTGTGGTCAAACCGCATGTATAAAACTGCCAAACCACAACTGTTGTTTGCTCAAACCGCAGGTGCAATCAAGCTCAAACCGCAACTATTGTTTGGTGTCAAACCGCAACTCAATGTGGTCAAATCGTAGGTTCAAGAGCTCAAACCGCAAGTCAGAGATGCCAAACCGCAACTTTATGGAGGTCAAACAGCGACTTTATTTGTGCCAAACTGCAACTCAGCCAAACCGCAGGTACGAAACTCAAAACACAAAAACACTTCAAAACACATTTTTTGACGTTTTTTCCCAAATTGTTTTGCAAAACTAACAATGTTTAGGCTATATCTAATATAAAAACATAAACTTTAACATTTTAATCTTCAAAATTTATGGTTCTTAAATTTTCAAGTATATATTATTCGAAACACAATTTTTTGCAAGTTTTCAAAGATCAAACGCACACAAAACTACATGTAATCACCTATGGCGTATGATACCAATTGTAGAATATCAATAACACACACAACAATGAAGATTTGGATAGATAGTTTAGATAGAGAAAGAGTAAAAGGCTTTTCTAGAGAGAGAAACAATGTAATATTAGATTATGAGAAAAACCAACACCCTCTCTATGGAAGAATAAGGTTTATATAATTCTTACAACCTTGGTTAGGGCGTGTGACCCATGGATAGTCCATGGGTCGTCCCATTTCCTTTCTTAACTTTATAAAACGTTTACTACGAGCTATGACTTAATATATTGGAAGTGACCGAGACTTTTTTGTATTTCTAACAAAGAGTTATGCACTTAGAGTCTTAAAGATCATATTATTCTTAATCACATTTTCTCCCCTTATTTAAAATATTAAATCTGTTAGTATTTGAAATACCAATTGATTAAAATTTTGAGACATAAAAATTTTCATGGGGAGAAAAATGTTACCATAAGATTGCATGAATTATTAAACATTTTTCAGATTGCCTTGGTGAACAGTGGTGCTTAAGACATGAGCACACAATTTTGAAATGACATTGATAAGGTCTTAAAAAATTGTGCTCAGTCTTCTCGTGAATTTGACACTAGAGTACCACATTTGAATTGCACTGAATGTTTTTGGATACATAAAATTGATATTTATGAGATGTACCCAAGATACATTAAAAGGCTTTTGGTTTTAAAATCTCCCCCTCAAAAATTGATTCACTTATGAAAATGACATTTTTAAGCATGATTGTACCAATTGTTAAACACACCAATTGTTAGATATATCGAGGAAGAGAGTGTTGAACACATAATTTTAACAAATACCACTTATTATGAAAAGAATTTGACATTAAAAGTTCTTTTTGAAAAATTGTGTTCAACGGTTTTAAAAACACATGATAGAAGACTTCTCTTCTATTTGTAGAGTAAGTGCACTTATGCGTACACTTCCCTAACATTTTAGTCCGGGTTATAGTCTGAGGTAACTGTAAGCCATTGTCATGAGCTCAAAACTTTTGAATGTTTTGTATAGAAGCCAAAGACCTGAGAAAATTGACTTTCTCGTTGACATGATAAGTTATCTTCAAAGATACATTTTCCTTACATTTAAGTTCGAGTTATGCACTGAAATGTACATAAGTCATCAAGAAAATTTAGAAATGACATGTTTTGAAACGTTTAAACTATTGCTCAAACTTCATTTACACACCCGTGTCAATATTAATCGACATTTCTAGATACGTAAATGTTATCAATTCCAATAGACATGTCGAGAATATTCTTTTTGGTATTTTTGAGATTTGATTTGAGTTAATAATCACATTGACAATAAGAGAGAAAAGATTGGGCAAATGTAATTATGGGATTGTTTAGGAAAAAGATATTTAGAGTGTGTGTGGAAGAGATGAAATCACTTGTTAGTTTAGAAGGTAAACAAGTGATTAGGAAGAGTGGGTTGAAGAATTATATAGAAGAAGTGTGGACTTATACATGTGAGGGATACATGTGAGTTTGTAAAAATATTTATCGGTAAGGAAGTAAGAAAGGTCAAAGTATAATTAACTTCCAAATACCACAAACTCAATTAGTCATTTAGACTTTAATCCATGATTATCAACTATGGATTTGATCACTAATCATCTTGATGCAAATAAGCTAAGTGATTTGCATCTTAAGTAAAGCATATCCCATAACGGGAAATGATGCGTTTACACAAAGTGACATTTGACTTAGTTTGACCAATAAGGTATTAAAACCCGTTACGTGATTAGGAACAACGTAAATTCGAATTAGGTCAAATGAATACTTTTGCTTGTTAGTATGTTGAAAACATGATCATATTAGGTTTAGAAAGAAGTTTCGGCCTTGGCTAGAGGCGTTTGATAAAAGGTTTGAGTTGACGTTTTATAGAAAAACGAGATGATTCATTTTTCTCCTCTTTAAGTCTAAATCTCATTTGAAATGTTCTCAAATGCTCAAATATCATGTACATACTTTTATTGAGGAAAGCCGACAATTGCTAAATTCGCAAAACGGATTTCGCGTGTGGCGCGCTGGCCACGCGCTGACGCGTGCCCAGCTCGCCGGACAGTGAAATCCGGTTTTGCAGATTTAGGCTACCGTTTGTGATTTTACATTTTGCGAAATTTTACTTGTCATCGTTAAAACATAAAGGATGTCATAGTCAATGTTGCACTAACACTAATAATAATGACAGTTACATTCTTTGTTTGACTCTATATTTCTAAGACTAACATGCTTGAAATTGAAATTTCTAAGATTTTTTGATTTGGAGTATAAAACCTTGAAGATTTTGTGTAAGGGTCCATAAAGCAACCCTAAAATTCTTTAACCTTCTCTCTACACCTAGTGGTAGATTGTGGTTAAATTGTTTTATTGTTTAGTTTTGTAGAGTCGTAATTGCATATCCATTAATTAGGTGAATGATATACACCTAGTGGTAGATTGTGGTTAAATTGTTTTATATATTGATTGAGATCAGTTTTGTTTGATTCTTGAATAAAGATTCTATAGAAAATTGTTTGTGTGTGTTAAATTGCGTTTTACTACACCTTTTCAAAAACTTTGTGCATTGAAGTTGGTGGTATTTGATGAATTAAAAGTTAAGGGTTGTTTGCTTTGAGGTATTTACATGTGGGTTTAAGATCTGAAGGCTAATCATTTGTTTAGTTTAAATCGTATGATAGATATATAGGAGTCAACTCATATTTTAAGGATAAGTAAATTTTCACACACAAGCCAAGGATAGTGACACACCTTACTATCTAACTTTTTTTATTACTAGTCGGGTACCCGCGCAATGCGGTGGCGGGTATCCTGTGACCATATTTTACGGCGAGCAAATGTTATCCGGCTAAGCGTTTTTCTAACGAAAAAATAAAGAATCTCTACAGTAAGTACCAGTAAGAGTTGAGGAGTGAAAGTGAGGGTATATTGAGGGGCTATTTTTGCTATAACAAAAAATATTTGTGTGTGGGAGATATGAAATGATTTGTGTGGGTTTATATTATGGATGCGGTTACATATTTTTAATAATCATTATTGATAGTAATGATTTTAAGCGGTTACACGTTTCTAATAATTATTGGAGGCCGTTACAATGATGGTTTAAGCGGTTACATGTTTTTAATGATATTGCTTATTCTTTTTTTAAGATTTGGAAATAATAAACTTGGATAAATTCAATAATTATTTTTAACAGTGAACGATCACTACATAATAATAATAAAAATTATTGTAGAACTTAAGTAGTAGTTAAGTAAATTGAACAATTCCAAACACCCCAATAATCACAAATCAAATATTAAAATTCTAAAAATTCGACAAAATAAAACCCCAAACGGGTTATCATCATCATCATCGATCATCAATTGAAAACTACAATCACCAAATCACTAACATAACATGATGAAAAAAAACTAACTAAAAATCTCAGCCACTTCATCAAAAGTTAATAGATTCGGGATCACGAATGCTTTGCAGATCAATCATTAATTCATAAGACTCTATCCCTAAAAAAAATCCAAATCTATCAAACCTTAGCATTTGACATCAACGATGTAAGCCCTCAACATTTCTTGAAATCATCCTTGCAACAATTAACCATGATGTCATTAAACATTTTAACAAAATCATCCAGATCAAACATCTTAAACCCTTTTCATTCATCTCCAAAACCTTCATCGCCTTTTTTTAAAATTGATGTCACCGAAATAAGAAGACCTTCATTTCTTTGGTACATGTATTCCTCTTTTGCTATGGTACCCATATTCCTCCAAAGCCATGATTATTAGCTTGGCAGACGGCGAAGATAATGGCGACGGTAGCGGCTGACGGCACATGATATTGATAAAGGTGGCGACAGAACTAAACAGTAGTGGCAGTAAAATCTGATATGTGAGACGGCGGAATTTGGTGGTTTGAAGAAAGAAAGAGAAAGATGTTTGTGTTTTTAAGAGAGATAAAATAGAGAGATGAAAATGGTTTAATGAATTTTATTAGTGTGTTAGGTTTTTATACTTGTATTTGAGTTTGTGGTTTATACTTAAATGATGTTTAATGGACCGTTACAAATGGATCACATAAATGCAATAGTTACAATTTGACTGAATTGATGACAATATCAATGTTAGCAGTTACAAGTTGACTGTATTAAAAAACGTATATGGGCCGTTACAACTTTACCATTTAATTGGTTATTACATGTTTTGGGTTGTTATAAGTTTTGGAAAGGATTTTAAAAACTTTTAAATGTGTATGATGAACATTTTCTAATGGTTTTACATCATTCTCAATAAAGTAATCTATTTTACTTAATTTTTTAAGATTTCTAAAAATAAATGGGCTAAATGCTTTATAAAGTAGTATAGATTATTTTTTCTCTCACATATGTATGAATGATTAAATTCGCTTTTTATTTTTATACTTAGATTTATATAATAATAACTTATTTATATTATAATATATTTTTTCTTTCCTATATATCAAATTCAAATCTAAATCCAAATATAAATTTAAGGTCCATTTGGTTGAGTACTTTAACTTGGATTTTATTGTGACATGACATTAATCAAGTGTTTGGTTGTAATTTTGAAATTTGGGTTTAGGATCATATGTTAAATATTTGGCTATATATTAAAGTAGGAGTGTTGAAGGGGTTTTGTAAAAAAAGTGGGGCCACATATTTTTTCTACCACTCATATATTTTTTTTATCTCTTAAATATTATTATACTTAATTTTTAATTTATATTTTAATATATAATATATTTTTAATATTAATTTCTCTTTCATATTTTAAATCCAAATCTAAATCTTAAACCAAATTTAAATTCAAATTAAAATTCTAATCTTAAACTCATCTATAAACCAAACGGGCCCTTAAACACATCTACAAACCAAACGAAACCTTAATGTAATTAACGATGTGGCAACACAAAAAAACTATGCATGGTTATGCATTACAGTTGCTTTAAATATAGAATTAAGAGAAAACTACAATTTTGGTCCACTATCTTTACCGGGTATAACACTTTTGGTCCATTTTTTTTAAAATTTGCGGGTTTAAGCCAAAACCCGAGTATCCATTTCACATTTGAGCCAAATCTAACAATTTCGTTAAATCTGATTTGGCTCAAATGTGAAATGGATATTGGGTTTGGCTCACTCAAATGTGAACCAAAATTGTTTGATTTGGCTATCAAATGTGAAATGGATATAGGGTTTAGGCTTTTAAACAAAAAAAAAAAATAAAAACAAAAAAAAAAAAAAAAACCGTAAATTTTTAAAAAAATGGATCAAAAGTGTTATACCCGGTAAAGATAGTGGACCAAAATTGTAGTTTTCTCTAGAATTAAATCATTAATGCCAAAAAATGCTATTACCTCCGTCCTAATTTATTTGTCCAGTTTTGACTTTTGAGTCTTTCTTTGTTAACTTTGACCTTAAATATTTTTGTTTGTGTTATACTATAATTGATGAAAATTATACCAATGTAAAATACATTTAAAACTCAATCCGTTCATATATTTTGCATCAAAAATTAAATAACACAAACAAATATATTTAAGATCAAAGTTGACAAAGTAAGACTTTAAAAGTCAAAACGGAACAAATAAATTGGGACATATGAAGTATTTATTTTTCATATTCCACCATGTAAACATCAACCTTATTTTTCTTTTTTTAGATTTATGTGACTGTTAAACTGTGCGACTCCATTAATTTTATGACAAGTATCATAAAAGTTATGAAATCGCACAACTTTTGGCGTTTTTATGACACTTGACGCAAAAAGTAACAAAGTCACACAGGTCTAAAATTGAAAAAATAAATGTCGTCTCTTTTAGTAATTTTGAAGTATTTTTTTCTAATATTGAAAATAAAATATAAGCCAAACTTTATTGCATGTGATATTAACTATTCTGACAAGTATATGCATTGGGATTCGGGATAGTTGTTTTTGGTTTTTCAAAGAAGTTGAAATTTAAGGAGTGCTCTTGAGTGGCCCAACATTTTGAAAGACTCAAGACTTTTGGGTTCGGCCTTTGGGTCTACGTAGACTTGGAAACTTGATAGTGAAAGTCTGAACAATGGAGTATGGTATTTGATTTGATCATCAGGTGTTGGTACAATTTGCGTTATGAGTTTGAATTGGATCTGGATCGCTTGTTGGGCTGGTTCAACTAGATGTGAGTGGAGTAGATCTTGTACTAAGTCAAGTGATTTGGATAGTTTCCTGCACAAATAGAAGTAAACCGTTAATCTTATCGTGGGGACGGCCTCACGATTAGACTCCGGCGTGAGAGTAAGTATTCATGTTTTGTCAAAGAATGTCAGAGTATGTGTGTGTAAAATGTGATCAGAAAACGTACCTTGTGGGGTGTCAGAATACCCCTTTTTATAGGTGAGCCAAATATTAGGTTTTCCTATTATTTCGCTCATTTTTGTTATTAGGCCGAAGTGGGATCCTTGTCAGATAAGGATCCGATTGTAATCGTGGCTTGTGGACGCTAATTCCCTTCCGCGGACGCTTGTTGGTCTGCGGAGGGTTTGTCACGTCCGGCTTGCTTCTTTCGGGCCGTGCCAATACGAAATTGGGCTTAGTTCTGGCCCATTATGCTTTTTGTTGCTTTTACTTGCTTGGTTGGGCCTGGGGCCTATTGTGATAATATGGTTCAGGCCTAGGGGCCTGGTGTACCCATTATACGTCATCAAGTCCCCCCAGTCTAGTATGTCTATTGCGTGCGATATTGTTGCGTGCGGTAGGTATTGCTAGACTCAGGTTCCGGTATCCTTCCGTGCCTTTCTTCTTCTTTCGCGGTTGCTTATATTTCCGCGACGTTTCTTTTTATTGGTAGGTGAGATGTTACTGACGTGGTTCATTTGTGGTCTTTCATATTCTGACTGATTTGACTGGTTAGTCCAACTGCTTAACTGTCATCAATATTTTTCACTTTCAATCTTGACCGTTGGCTTAGAGGTCATTGTCACGTGGGTGTATCTGAAGAAACATTGTTTTTACTACCCCTAGAGTATAAATACTCGGTGTGGTTTTCACTGTATCCTTTTCCATCTTCTCCACCTAGAATCGCCAGTGTTAAAAAATTCTTGAAGCTTTTTCCAATCTGTATCCTTTGTGCCATACTTCGAAGAACTTTTAGACTTTCAGGTTAGGCCCCAATCTTTGTTTTCTTTTTATCATGGGCAGTATTACAAATATAAAATCTGCCCTCACTGAAAAGGCTCTGCAAATTTTTTGTCAAACGTACCATATTCCTGATGAGGTTCATCCATAGTTACCGAACCTTCATCAAACGATTCATGAAATGCCTACTGGCAAGATAGGTGTATATACTAGATTTTTGAAGTATGCTAATTTTCGATTACCGCTTTCCTCCTTTTTTGTTGACGTGCTCAGATACTATCGTATTCATATATCCCAGCTATCCGTTATCGGTGCGGCCAAAGTATCTCTATTTGAGGTTCTTTGCCGTGCTCATGGCTTTGAGCCAACTGTTATGTTGTTTCGTTGTCTTTATGTGAATTCTAAGAACAAGGGGTGGATGTCATTCAGTAAACGTCCAGGGAATGATGCCGTTTGCTATACCAAACCCTTAGATTCGTTGAAAAACTAGAACGATCGTTTCTTTTGGGTTGACGCTTTTGCCTGTCCTGCCTCCTTTCCGTGGAATACTAGCAAAAGTGTTTTGAAAGACCCTTTCCCTAAATCTTCTGAATTTAATGCGGAACATTACGCTATCCTTGTTGCACATCCAGCTCCTTTTCATAAATATATGGAACAATTTCTTTGTCTAGTGGGAATCAGCCGCTATTATACCTTGGATGAGAATACTTATCCTCAATTTCTTCATTACGACGATGAGGGTGGGTGCTTATTATTATTTTTCGTTTATGCTATACTTTTTGATCATGTTTTCTAACTGTCTATATTTTTTGCAGAAATGGATTTGCCCGGCACGTATGATGCTCCGGAAGGCAATATTTCAATTTTTATTTCTTTTGTAATGTCTTTTGAATCTTAATAAAAAAAGTGAGGATTAGCTACCCTCACAAGTTTTAAGTCCTAAAATTATTTTCGCTTTGCAAAGTTATGTCAATTGTTAAGACGCGCACACAAGAAGCCACGCTCCACAATTATATTATCCTGTATAATAAAGGTTGAGCAACCTCAAAATTAGCTCAGGTGTGTCCTAGATGGGGAAGCCCCTCTTTTTTACTCCCTTCTACAATTAGGATATACGTTTAGAATAAGTTAAAAAGAAACAGTCATATTTCTTGTGTGTATCTTGTTTTGTTCCCATCTAGGATATTAAGTTAAAAAGAAACAACCCCTGTTTATGTTGCACAGCCATCGGGTTTTTCGTTGATCCAGATCATCCAGAAAAAGTCTACCTACTCATGAAAGCTTTGTATGGATTAAAGCAAGCTCCAAGAGCATGGTACGATGAACTATCCAACTTCCTGATGTCCAAAGGCTTTTTCTAATAGGTACAATGACCCAACTTTATTCAGAGAAAAAATACGGGGAGGAATTCTAACTTGTGCAAATTTACGTTTGATGACATAATTATTGATCGACAAATCCTAAATATTCAAAACGATTTGAAAAATTAATGCACAGTAGATATGCAATGTCCTTAAAGGGGAGATGAAATTCCCTTTTTTGGGTCTTCAGATCCACCAGTCCCCAAAAGTATTTTTAACATCAGGCCAGTACGCTTTAGACTTCTAAAAAGCATAATATGGACAATTGCCACTCCATTGGTACACCATTGGCTACTAAACCCAAACTAGATGTAGATTTGAGTGGGGAACTCGTTGACCAATCTGATTACCGTAGTAAAATCGGGTCACTCATGTACTTAATATCTAGTAGACCAGACTCAGTGCAAGCAGTATGCTATTGTACATGTTATCAAGCACGACTAACAGAAAAGCACCTCAAGGAGGTTAAAAGAATCTTTAAATACCTAGAGGGAACCATTAACATAGGACTCTAGTATCCAAAGGATTCTGGCTTTGAACTAACAGGATTTTCAAACGCTGATCATGCCGGATGCCTTGATACTCGCAAAAGCACTTCTGGAGGGATACAGTTCCTTGGTGACAAACTAGTGAACTGGATGTCAAAGAAACAAAATTGTACTGCAATGTCTTCAGCAGAGGCAGAGTACGTGGCGTTATCTGCAAGTTGTGCTTAAGTAATGTGGATGAGGACACAGATCAAAAATTATGGCTTCAACAACAATAAAATACCGTTGTATCGCGACTCTCAGTCAGCCATAGTAATCTCATGCAACCCCGTGCAACATTCGAGAACAAACCACATCCATACTCGATATCATTTCATAAAGGAACAGGTTGAAAATGGTATAATTGAATTATATTTTGTCAGAACTGAATACCAATTAGCTGACATGTTTACGAAAGCCCTTCCTGAGGATCGGTTTAAGTATCTTGTCAGAAGGATTGGTATGAGATGTTTGACTCCAGCAGAACTGGAGGTTCTGACAAAC